>MU186890.1:0-52727 GCA_016904865.1 Pissodes strobi
ATATGTTTTGGAAACCGCTTATGTCGGTGGGATGTAGGTACTAGCAAATATATCAGGAGAAAAAGAAATAACCATAAATAGATTAAATTCAACACGCTGGCGCTAGGCAGGCCGAGTAACATCATTGCTGGCAGTAAAGTTAAGGCTCTTGGACATCATCAAAGCACTGGATAAAATAATTTTGTGTAGCGATAAGAGAGACGAGCGGACAGAAGGTGACAACATTAAAACCAAAATGACTACATTTGAATTTATTTTTTAAAACAATTATAGTTGAAAAAATATTCTGTAACGTAGACTTTGCGTCACAATTATTGCAAGCTAGAGATATGGACATTTCAAGAGCTGTAGATGCATTAAAAATGATTCATATTTATTTTAGCAAATTAAGAAATGACTATGACAGTCTAAGGAATGAAGCTGTAGAGTTGGCTAAAAAATGGAGCATTATATTTATAGTACTGAATTAAAAGAAAAAAGACGACCGGTCACTTAGCGGCAGAATAATGAACTGGCTCTGAACCATCATTATGATAACAACGCAGATCCCTTCCGAATAAATGTATATCTGAAAGTGTTTCACATAATTTGTGGAGAACTAAACAATAGATTTAGTGGATTGTATCACGTCTGTGAATTATTCGAATTTTTAAATCCAAAAGACTAGTTGTCACAAGATCAAATTTTGAAATGCGCAGAAAATTTAGTAACCCATTACAAAGATGATATTTCAGAACAATTTCCAGGTTCAAATTATAAACTTAGTGTCAATTCTTAAAGATGACATTTCTGAAATTAAATCGGTCAAAGAACTAGCAGAACTATTAAATATAGCGCATTAAAAGTTCAATAGCTTAGTTAGTTCGTTACTGTTATATTTAAGAATTCCCGTTACTATAGCAACTGGCGGAAAAAATCATTTAGGAAACTAAAACCCAATAAGAATTATATGCGCACAATAATAACAGAAGCGAGATTAAGGGGTTTTGCAATTTTAGCTATTGAAGCTAATGAGGCCTCAAATATAATAGATGTCATTAAAAACTTTTTTTAATGCTAAAACTCCATCGTCACTAATTTTTGTAATTACGCCAGGGTAAAAGCTGTTTTCATAATTAACAATAGCAAGTTTTTCTAATCTAAAAACGTCAGTTGAGCTATATCTTTCTCTTGTTCTTCTTGTATTTCTGTTTTTTTGTTTATATTAGGTTTTCTTGAAAATTGCATATAATAATTGGTGATGATGAGCTATGGTTTGTGTCTTATTCATTGTATATTTTGTCTTGTTCTTCATTCTTTTTTATTTCTTTCGATTCCTTATGGTGTTTTTTACTTTTGTTTTGCTGTGTTTCTATCCGCTTTTGCTTGTTTTCAGCTCTTGTTTCTTATATTCCTCCTTCTTCTTATCTTATCTTGCTTAACAAGCCCTCTTTTCTGTTATTTCTATTCACCTCGCGCTGATCAAAACACCTGACGTGTAGATCTTTTTTGGCTACTTGGTTAATCTTTAGTTCAGATATCACAATTATATTGCTTAAAATAATAACTTTCTGTGTTTTTATATCCATATTTTCTTTATTCCTCTCTTCATTAATTTTGCATTCACAGCCCATGTTTTGTTCATCAGTTTTATTTGTGACATTTTCAAATTCTGTACTATCATAATAATTACAATCATTTGTAGCTTTAATGACAATTTTGTTAGTGTTTTTGGAATCGATGTTAATATTTATATACTTTGCTTTAGTTTTTCTATTTCGCTGGTATTGTTATCACTTATTATTGATCTAGTTTTATTTTCTGGTTTGATGGATGCTTGGTCTTGAGTTTTAACCTCAATTAGGTTATTTTTGTCGTTAGCTTCATCAATCTGGTATATTAAAATATTTGAAGTCCATGCAATCTTTAGACACATCTAATATTTCAAAATTTTTATCGGATTCCTTAATCGCGTTGTTTTCATCAAACAATTATTCCCTCTTTGTCAATGGTTTGCAGATCCAAGAAACAGCATCTGTACTATTATTAATATCTGTCGTTGATGAATTCTCAGTCGTAACATGGTTAACTTCAAGAAAAGGAAATTATATTATGTTATCTCGAAAATCAGGTGTATCGTCGGAAACTTCTATCTTTATTTGAGTCTACATCGCACTTAATGCTTTCTCATACATCAAATAACATTATTTGAACTTCCTTTATATCTGCTTTTTATTTTATTGATGTTTTTTCTATAAATTTAGATAACACTTCTGGCTCTATTTTTTTCGATATAAGATAAGGATTCCTTCTTAAAGTTAAGATAATCTATGTTAACGATGTTTAAAGTTTGATCTTCTTGGGCTTGAACTGGAATAGTTGAACTTTTATTCACACACTTGCTGTAGTCGACATTATTTGGTTCATGTGGGTAATGCCGACATTTTCGAAACCCGTTAGGCATTTTGAATGATATTTTTGTTAATATACCATTTAACAGATGTCGGTACATTCTGTTTACGGATTTCCCTTCCATCATGTTCCAGTCTCCCTGTTCGCAATTCCTTTTTCCAATATCATTTAAGTGGGAAGAACACTGTCGTCGCGCCGATAGAAAAGTGCAGACGATCGTTTTCCTGTCCTATGCCTATATACCTCATACGGCTAATGGTATATATCATAAAATTATAACAAGCAACGAAACAACTGAAATTGTGCCGCCTCGTCTGTTTGTAAAGATGTGGGGTACACCGATAAATTAATTTCCGCGCTGCATTTTTTTATAAAATATATATACAATACCTTTCTAAATATTGCAAAATATTTAATAGCTAAAGCAAGCCTGGAACAAAACTGTTTTGATTCTTTTTAATAAAAATTAAATTTTTCCGAAATTTACCGTTTTTTTCCAATTTTTCCAGGAAAAAAACCGGTTTTTTTCCAGCATTGAAATTTTCCGGAAATTTTGAATCACTAGTGCTATCTACCAATATTTTTTTGTAAGCAGGGACAGAAACAAGCAGTAAATTTGAATTTCGGATTAGAATAATATCCATATTTAATAAAACAAATACAAATGTCAAATGGCCAGAACTGGTGTGACGGCTAATGGCACTTCTACCCTATTTCCTCATTACTAGTGTGTTCAACTTTTTGAGAATCTCAAAACGCGTACCATTTAGTTTGTATGAGCCAATTCTCTGCCGCAATGATTATTCAAATTGATCTATGATAGGAAGGAAATATTGAGCTTCAATTTTTTTCGATGGGGTTAGCTGAGGTACCCAGATAAGACGCGATAAACGCACGTTTATTTTGCGTTTTCACCATGTTTCACTCTCATACCCCCTGCAATCTGAATCAGCTACCTCAGCAGCTCTCAGCTAATATTCTTTAAAGCTATCCCGACTCCGCCAGTGCTGAGGCAGCTGTATTCCCGTCCAATCTAGGGTTCGGCTGAATTTTAGTAGTTAACACGTGATTTTCATGAATCTTCTTTATCTTGGGAAATTTCGAAAAGCGCGATTTGTATTTCTCTATAGCATCGCAAAAGGACTTTTGTAGCATCTGCTCTGCATGACTAACATGTTCTTGTTGTCCGTTTTGGCACGAGAATGGGTTTGTTAGGATTGGGTTTTTCCAAGCAATCGGTTAAAACTTGATATCTGCTAGTTGAGTCCGTAAAATATACATAAAGTTCTTCCAAAAAGGCAAAAAACCCACAGCAATCAGACAGTACTCGGCAGCAGTCTGCATGCACTATAAGATTGAGTGAATGCCCAGCAGCGTAAGATATTCATACTGCGAATTAATTTTCTGTCAGTACCATCCGTTGCAACAGCATTTAGGTACGTCCAGCAGCAGTTAATCATATAACTTTTCATAAAAAACGACCTTGCATCGAAATTGTCGAAGAAAATAGTATATTATTTTGTATGGAGGAAAAGTGATACTTTTCATGGCGCGCTCGTGTTTAACAGCCGAACGTAGTGAGGCTGGTAATAGAGAGCAAGTCATGAAAAGTAACTTTTCCTCCAAATAAAAATATGCTGTTTTTTCTTCAAATGTCGACAAATTAATGTAAAAACATCTCTTTTTAATAGTAATAATATCTAATTATTATTAAAGATAAGTGGGTTCGCAAGGCGGCTTAGACCGGCGTCGGTGAATAGGCACAGGTTGTTGCTATAGTAATGTAACATAAAGCTGTCAGTGGACACTGTCAACAATAATTATTTTTTTAAGATTGCGTCTCCGATTGCGTTCCGTATTGATAAGCAGTTATTGAGTAAGTTCGATTAAATAATAACGAATTTGTTGCTAAATTAGTGATTTTTAGAAATGCAGTCACAAATTGAGTGATAAATACAAATTGTAGTTTAATAAATCTTGAGTTGTTGATGCTTATGTTCTTGTCTGTTTGTATTGTATCTATGTTGTTACGACAACACTTTCACCTCCGCCGCCGGCGGAAAAGTGAAAAGTAAAGCTCCGGCGGAGGAAAAACGAAACTTTACGGCCGCCTACACAGTCGAGTAATGACGGATTTACTTACGTTTGAAGAAAAAGAATATATCAGCAGTATAAAATTTTAGCAAGTATTGGTATCAAATTCGAAAAGTGTATCATAGCTTAAGGCTTAAAGCATAACAAAATATTGGCATTGATAATTTTGACTAGTTTTTCTCTTAGCTCCATTTTTTCCTACAACTTAATTTAGCCGCCTGGGTAATGAATTATACATATTTCTGATTAAATCTGGATCGGTGGTTGACTGGCCTCAGGATTCTTCATAAAAGCTATGAGATCTTGGCTGTGGCTTGGTCTGAAATTCATGTTATATTTTTGTTGGTCATTAAACGCCACACATTTTCCATAATATTCAAGTCGAGGCTTCTTGACGGCCATAACATAGTTTCTATGTTGTTTTCAACAAAGCACTCCCGTATTATAGTTGCATTATGGACCGGATTGTTGCCCTTTTGAAATATTAAATTACGATCGGGAAAATGTTTTGAAGAGCTAAAAATAACATTATATTTTCTAAAATATATCTATCAAAAATCGCAGTGAACCTCTCCTTTATAATCCAATACATTCCAAGACCTCGATCGCTCAACCACGCCCAAGCATTCACTGAAAACCACCCTGACATTTCGGAATTACTGATGTATTTTTCCTCAAATCTGGTTCTATGGGGTCTGTACACTCTGATAAGACCGTTAAAATAAGACTGAAAGACTTCTTCATCGGTGTATATCACCGTACCCCAGTTTTTTAGAAAAAATAACTCTTCCCTGTTTATGCTCGATTTGTAAAAACATTTTCAGGTCTGTGACCCAGTTTTGAATCATGAATGATTTATTCGCCGACAGGTCCTTGACCCAGAAGCCGGAAAATGGGGTTGCTTCTTTGCATTCCGTCTTAGCTGAAGAGTTGTCTTCCAAATATTCTATTGAAGTAATATATTCTGCTTACGATCTAATTTTGCTTCTTCCGAGTGGCTTTGTGTTTTCCACTGTCCCTTCAGTTTCCTATCTATGTTTGTTTTTGTATTGTCAATGTATCTACGTTTCTTTTATTGTGCATGGGCCGTTTGAATATTATTAAGTCTTGGCATTCTTCGAATACTGTTAAAAATCCGACAAACGAACTAAAAATGTCCAAAGACGGATTTACAGTAGGCAAGAACAGCTGTATGAATTTTTTATGAACGTAAATGGACGTTTCCACCGTTCCACGTCATTCACAGAAAAAACTTCGCTGGCATTTTCTTGTAGGATTCCTTGCACTTCCATCGCTTTGATTCAAAGATTTGCAATAAAATAGGTCACTGTCACAACTTTTAAATGCTGTGACGTCCATTTTTATATGGAAACATGTATTATTTTGTGCCGAAAGTATAGACCATAATCTGATGCTATTTTCCAAGCAACCATTTTCTCTTAAGGTTAAAGCAGATGCGGGAGTAACCTCTGGAAGTGGTAATGTTTTGGAAACTTCTTCTACATTTTTTGTACCCTGGAAAAATTATTTAGAATAAAGTAAAAGGTAAATATTAGAAACAAATAATTACTTTTGCTCCTCAACCATAATAACAAAACTGACTGTTTTTCAAGAGGGAAGTGAATTCGGCCTAGGCTCGACAACTTTAATTATTTCCATTGCACTTACCTCTTCTCCGTTTTCAAACTTCTGAGGCTCAGCTTGATATGGATAGGAAGATGAACGTGTATTATCATTTTTTGGAAAAGAAGTGCAACTTTGCTTAGATTTCATATAATCGGTCATACGACGCCGACGTGACGTAGCTATAATGTCCTCATTCCTCTTTTGCGTCTCTTAAATTTTTTCATTAGGCACTTCCTCTTTTAAATTCCTCTTTCTTTTTATGTCCATTAGTTTGGGTTAGTTTGGGTTCTTTTTATGCCCATTAGTTTGTATTTTGAGGCAGTCCATGTTATTAGATTATTAGTTTAATCGGAATCGGAAAACATAAAATACGACTTATTATCACCATTTTTTAGAACAGAAGAGCAACTTTACTTAGATTTTATATAATCGGTCAGCTATAATTTCTTCATTCGTCTTTTGCTTTTCTTTTGCAATTTTTTATTTGGCACTTCCTCTCTGATAATTCCCCTTTCTTTTTATGTCGATTAGTTTGTATTTGGAGGCCGTCCGTATTACCATGGTATAAATAAGTATACGGTAGGTTCACTGGATCAATCTGGTTCGTGGCTACTGATGGCCCCGCTACCAGGGGCAGAGAGTGTGCAAACGACCTGAGATTGTGTACTTTCGCGTCGCGTTGTCTTATAAGACCAAGCGAATACTTTTTGAATCTCTCCCTACGGACTGCTCGCTGCTGCAGGTTACAAACTTATTTTTTACCGTGCTGCCGCTTTTGCGCTGGATGCAAAAACATCAAACGATTTTTGCTGAGTGGATCTACTCGATATTATTTGTACTATGGTATTACTATATTATACTAATCGGAAACTATAAAAAAAAACAACTTACTACGGCTTTACTTTGTAGTATATGAAACAGGTGCGGGTCGAACCTCCTTTGTGGTACGGAACCAGATAAAGCAACACTGAGCTATCTGGGGTACGGACTCATAGGCTTCACAAGTCCGACCTTTATATTCGGGTTTATTTTGATAAAGATAGATATCAAATCAATGCGAGATTCTCCGAATTTTATTTGGTTTCTCAACAAAGAAATTTGGGTTTTTAACTAAAATTTTTATTCCACCAAAAAATTAATTATTTCTAAATTGCATTTTTTGTCTCTTGTTTGTAAATAAGTATCTATATCTTTCCTCGATTTATGTGAACAATAGAATATCTTGTATTTGAAGTTATCTGAAATATAAAAATATCTTATTAACCAAGTAGAAGTATCAGTATCAGATGGGGTGGCCCCTAGCGGGCCTTGCACTTATGCCCCCAGTTGGGTCGGTTGTGTCCCCAGCCTGCATTAGAGAACCTCCAGGATGCCGCTATTCCTTAAGAAAGCCAGATTAACACGACGCCAAAGATTCTAAGTCTTGAGCTCGCAATTCCGTAGTAAAAGTAAAAAAAAAGAGCGAGTCTGTTAGTACTCGAGACACTGATTTGTAAACATATCCTATTCGCTATGTGCGTTACACGACGCGACATCTGGTGGTACAAAATGTGGCGAATTTCTTAGATACGCAAAGTACATCGGAAACGATTGAAAATTCAAGAAAAATTGTTGATTTTAGTGCAATATAATTAGTTCATATGAGAATATTTATCGATTCGACTGAAAAAAGCCAAGTTCGATATTGAACATGAAATGGGACATATTAACGCAAAAAAAAAATTGCGGATGAAGCACATTTTCTCAAAATAAATTGAAAGAAAAAATTAAAATTCAACATACATTAACACAATTCCAGTACACTTTGTCCTAAGGTATAATCGCAGAAGGTTAATAATAACGTAATATAAAGCTTCTTTTCATTCCAATTGCAAATAAAACTGTTTTTTTGCACTTTAAAACCATAATATAATATTTATGAGATAAACGTCAACATGACTATTTCTTAAAACATTATTATATTGGTTGGCTTAGCACGGCTGTTGTACGGGTAGATGTTGCCAAGTGTACTTTCTATTTGGTTCTAAAATATAACAGCCTCGTGTTGAATATGTTTCAAAAGTACTGTGAGATGAAAACTTCTTATAAATAATGATTCTTAATGGCTTTGTTTAATGAAATAACAATAACTCGAATATATGATTTACTAGAATTAGATGTTACGCTAGAAGGGGGTCACTTTTAATAATAAGTGATATAAACTAATTCATTTAGTTTATTGAAATAGATACAAATTTAAAAGATCATTTGGACTAGTTTAAGAGAGTATCACGCGTAGTGCGTTTGTTTTGTTACTTTGAATTAATTTTGATTTTGTGGTTGGTCAAGCGCGTAGCGCGCACGCCTCAATGCGCTTCTTTGGCTAATTAAAGTTAATTTCGATTATTTTTGCTTAATCTGGAATCAGTGGCGGATTCAGAGGGGGGGGCGGTGGGGGGAATCGCCCCTCCCCCTTATTTTGAGAGACGAGGAAAAGGAACAAGCGGTTAGGTTTATTATTTTAATTTAATATTGTTGAAGAGAAACTTTTATTAAATATTTTGTTAGGCGAATATTCGATCTGGAAAAAATACTGGCTGCAAGAGTTTGTTGACAAAACAATGTCACTGATAATGTATTAGACGCATTAAAATTATGCGACGATTTATGTATTTCCATATGTGAAACAATTTTTAATAATCTTAGGTTGCTTTCCATTAAGTAATGCTACGCCAGAAAGAAGTTTTTCTTTTTTAAGACTGATTTAATCTTACTTAGGGACAAACATGTCTCATTTAAGACCTTCTGCCTTAGCATTACTCAATATCCATAAGGATATTGAAGTAGATGAAGAAAGAATAATAGATAAATTTACAAGTAAAAGAACAGATAATTAGATTTTGTTTTATAGGACCGTGTTCATTTTATTACCTACTTTAGTTTTTTTGCTTAAAAGTAGTTATGTGTTTTCGTTTTATTAAAGTTTTTGTTATTTTATGTCACGGTTTAGTTATTTCATAGGTACACACCTACATAATAATATTATTCTGAGTATTAATTTTATTTTTTATATTTAACTCCGTTTTTTTTGTTCAATAAAAGTGCTTATAACGATTAAAGTATGTTTTGCATTACCCATATGTTGCAGATTATTAAGGATTATGATTTCAAGCTTATTTCAAATGTTTTTAAAGCTACCTAGCACATATATGTATAGGATATAGGTGTATATAAAGGAAAATTATGTACCTCACCTCTATAAGCACACCAATTAAGTGAAACTTCTGAGATATTAGAAATTAAATTTTTATTTTTTTGTTGATACTTTTTTTTCTCGACTTTTGCCCCCAGTTTCGACACTTTTTTACAATTTTTTTCTTTTGTTTTCACCTTTTTTTTCGCCGAGAACCGCGTTTCTCTAACTTTTTTTTTTATATATTTTTTCTTTATTATTATCTTTCCGACATTTTTTTTACGTTTTTTTTTTCTCAATTTTCTTATTTTTAAAACATTTTTTTTATATAGAATTTTTTTCATTCTATTTTTGCTGATTACGTTCGACTTTTTTTCGCCGAAAGTTGCGTTTCTCTAACTTTTTTTTCTTATTTCGTTTTATAATACTTTTTTATTAACTTTCCGAATATTTCTTTACGTTTTTTTTTTTTTATTTTTTTTCCATTTTTTCGGAGGGTGTCTAGTTTGGGTTAGTCCAGAATACTCATTTTACCCTGGCTACGTGTTCTCAAAATTTCAACCCTCTAGTTATACTGGAACATGCTTAATTAAAAGGGGTTTTACTTAGATAGCCGTTTCAACTTTGATAAGTGTTTCACTTCGATAAGCGTTTCATTTTTTCTGACTTTACCCTCGCTAAAGAAGTTTCGCTTCAAAAACCAACGTCCTCCCTTTTTTCATGGCCTGGATCCGCCTCTGTCTGGAATACGTTAATTAGGGTTAGTTTTTGTTAATTTAGGTTAGTATGGGTTAGTTTTGGTTAGTCTGGGTTGGTTTTGCTTAGTTTATGATAGCGAAGAGAAAAGGTCGCGTAGCGCGCTTTTCTTTGTATTTTGATTAATTAGGGTTAGTCTGGGTTAGTTTTGGCTAGTATGAATTTCTTTTGACTAATCTGGGTTAGCTTGGATTAGTTTGGGTTAGTTTTTGTTGGTTTGGGTAAGTTTTGATTAGTATGGATTAGTTTTGGTTAGTATCGGTTGGTTTTGCTTAGATTGGAATAGCGAAGAGACAAGCGCGCATAGGTTAATTATGGTTAGCCTGGGTTAGTTTTGGTTAGTCTTGATTAGTTTGTATTACTCTGGGTTGGTTTTGGTTAGTTTGCGTTAGTGTTGGCTAGTTTGGGTTAGTGTTGGTTATTTTGGGTTAGCTATGGTTGATTTACTGACAAGCGAACGTAGCGCGCTTGTCTTTTAAATATATTTAATTTTGATTTTGATCTAGGGCTTTTACTGGGAAATGAACAAAATGACTCGACAGTGTATCGTAAGTAAACTTTTGTTACTTATATATACATGTATGGCTAAACAGCCAGGGTTAGTTTTGCTTAGTATGGATTACTTTTGGTCAATCTGGTTTAGTTTGGCTTAGTTTACGATAGTCTGGACTAGTTTTGTTTAGCTTGGGTTACTTTGCATTAGGCTGAATTAGTTTTGGTTAGTTTGGGTTAGTTAACAGACAAATGGGAGCTTATTTGGTTAGTCTGAGGCATATAAGGAACAAGCGCGCGGTGTGCGCTTGTTTAGTTACTTTCACAAGTTATTCTACTTTATGAAACATGCTCCTATACTTGGCAATTTGCTTACTTGAAAATCAAGAAGATTAGCCAAGTCTGACAACATTGCAAGTAAATTGTCATCATTAACGTCATATAGGGAGAGTTTTCGCATTAAAATGTCACCAAACAGCCTCATTTCTGAAATTTCTTTTTCAATTTTTGGCGTCAAAAGTGCTTCATCCGCAAATTTTTTTGCATTAATGTGTTCCATTTGATGTAATCTTTCCATTGAACCCAAAAAAACTTTTAAAATCGACAGTGCTTATATGACACCAGACCCTTTTTCGATATATTCTACGTGTTTATTTGTATAGTAGCTGAAGAAAGTTCCAAATTTCTCCGACTCGCGCGCACGATCGTTCGTCATTTCTCCCACTACCCTAACGCACAGAGCGAATATCGACAACACCGACATTAAAATTTAATGCCACCTTTGGCCGCGTGATGCCTCAATATACGCAACCACTTATTTGGAATTGGTTGCCTATATTCTTATAGAACAAATTTTACCCTAACGGTTACAGACAGCCTGCAAAACACTTTCCCCTTACAGCTACCGCCTTACGTTCGTCGTTTAATGTTTACATTTGTAACGTTTGCATTAGAATGTCTAATATTACACTTCAGAATGTCTAATATTACACTTCACACATAGCCCTTCGTTGGCTTCGCTCGCTACAGGAGTACAACGAACACAAACTAACCAAAACTAACCCAAGGCATGCCCAAAATCAGGAAAAAAAAAATTTCAGAAATATAACGTCAAGAAAATAAAAAAGCAGAATTGAGAATCAAACCCGGGACGCCGAATCACAAATAAGTGGTTGCCTAACTACTGAACCACCATAGCACTTGTAAGTAATTCATTGCATCGTAAAGACATTGGTAAAATAGAAACGCAATCTAACGAAAACACCCGATGTCTTCCGACCAGTCGGGAATATAGTTTGCAAGCTTTCTTTATCCGCTAGTTGATTTACATGGAATTTTGCATGGTTATGATGTCACATCCGGGTTTCACACTTTCGTCCATTTTCCCGAGATTTATTCTCATACCGCCTCGTAAGATGTTTGCACATCAAAAACTTCCTTGGCTGCAAGTTACTATTTCACAAGAATCTGCTTATGCGATATGAAGTCTTCATTGTATCAGAACTTGAATTATTGCGTGATTATATTTTTGAATGTTATATTCGAATAAAGTAGCCACTAGACCAGAACTTAAGGCGCAAAATTTTAATATCAAGCGCTTAGATATTTATACCCTAGATTGTTAATTGCAAAAGGAAAAAAAAATTGAATTTAAATGTGCATGTTCCATACATGTCAAGGAATGGATCGGTAGATACTTTTTGAAGTTATAGAATTAAATTTTTTTTTATCAACTTTTGTCTGCGCTTTAAAGTATTTAATTCGACAGAACTAGAAGCCAACAGCTAACTATCACTAAATGGCTAACAAAACTTCTTGATTATTTAAATTAAAACTCCTTGCTTTACTGAATTGAATTAACCTTTCTTATATTTCAACTAACTGCTTTTTCGTTCACACCAAATACGTACCTTGTTACTTTTCTTCTTCTACGATTCTCTTAACTTCACCACTGCAGACTTCGAAACTTGATTCGAATCTTGGGTACAGGGACATATTATATCTGTCTTATTTCTTATCTTACTACAATTTTCCAACCGCCATTTTACCTTCTTCAAATCAAACGGCAACAGGAGAGACTAGCGACGCTATCGCGTTTTATGTCTTGAGCAAATGGGTAAAACACGCCCAAAAGAGTTCCCTATCCAAGCTTCAAAAAGGAGAACGCAGCACGTATTTTATAAATTTCTATGTAAACAAAATGAGAAAATAGCCCAATATCTTGGCGCCAACCAGAGCTACACTACGATTGTACTGCATAAAACAAATTTTTCTAAAAGCGGATAGAAAAGCAGGAACGGCGCTGGCGATGGCGTGGGCGAGCCCATTTTCGCATTTTAGAGGGTATAAAAATGCTCTTTCTTTATTTGACATATTGTTGTCTGCAAACCACTGACGAAGACCGAGATATATTAAATTTAAATGTTTTCCTTGACGGAGAGTGACAACTTACTTTCCAGCAATTGTAACGAAATCTATTCTACCGACAATCTAGGTTCGGACTAAGGAGTAACTGAAATTCAACGCTTTAAATGCGCAAATTGATGCTTACCTGGGGTGAAATAAATTCATTTGGAGTTTAATTATTGCTCATTGGTACTACGAACATACAGGGTGTTATCACAAAACTACACGATGAAAAACGATAAGTTAATGCAATTGTTGGGGTGTTTACCCAACAGATAACTGAATTTAATGTTAAACCAAACTAATCCAAATTATATATTTAATTTCCAAGATTCTGAACCATATTCTATTTTGTAATAACATATAGCCCAGGAGGTAGTCATTTTTTTGGTACTTGTTTTCGCAGTTAGCGAACATCGTGAGAAATGTTCAGTTAGTAATTCTGAGCAATATTTTCTATATGGGTTGAGGCGGAAAATGCGTCAGAAGATACAAATGCGCCGCACTTTTTTCCACCGAAGAAAATGATTTTCATATGGTGTTAGTACCAAAGGTATAATAAAGTTTAGTAAAAAAACAGTCTGTCTGATCTTTAAGCATGGCAAATACCTAGCAGGCGAAAAACTTTTTTTTTAATTTATCTTATTTTGGTGGTTCTGAAAATTTGTGAGATGTCAGATTATTGCTTTTTCGTAAGTGTCATGATCTATTTTAGTAAATAGAAAAGATTTATAACGAAGAAAACAAATCGACTAATTTTTTTATTTTAGAAACCCGTCGGAAAATTTTTGCCAGACTCAAAAATTCTTGATTAGTGTCACCAATAGATGGGGACAATAAGTACCAGAAAAAATCACTGCCTGGACTATAGCATAAGAGATTCTATGCTGTGGTAATACTATACTTATATCAACCAATCCTACGAATTATATATACCTATAGTTTTTCTAAATCAAATATTATGTGTATCTGAATTAATCGTTGGAAAATTTCTACTACTTTCATTTTCCAGGATTTGAAAATCGAGTTGTAAACACCGATGTATTTTTAAAATTAGTCGTACGTCGAGAAATAAGCCAATATTCTTCATAACATAATTTAATGACTACATTTATTTATACATTATACTATGATTTATTTGTTTATCTTTCTGAAATGAGTACAGGGTGGTCAATAAAACTTAAGATATATTACGATGTAATCTTCCTTAGACTCGCCCAGCATCTAAAAGAGATAGAGAGATTATGTCTCTGGACCAGCCGATTTCTGGAAAACATCTCTGAAAAAATGAAAACGATTTTGTTTTAAATTTAAGAATGATTTGGGTTCGCCGTTTAGTTATGCATAACTTCTTAACTTTCTCTACAGTAATAACCAATATTTTCTAAGAATTTTTGGCGAATCAAATATTTTAAGTATTTTTTTACAACGAAATATCAAAAAATATATTTATTTATTCTATTTTTGTATAGTTATCTATCATTCGAAATCGCCCTCGTAACGAAGGGCGTTCATACGTCAACGCCTCGCCGGATAATCGATCATATTGCCCGTTTTTTTTTCTATATGTTGCCCGATTTTTACTCGCGTTTATCTTTACATATTTACCTAAGTAATTTCAACCAAATAGTATGCAACTAAATATACAAAGCTATCTATATTAAAGACCTTCATTCAGCATAATCGGTTCTGCTAGAGGTGTAATGGCACAATTACGAACGCCCGGGTATGTGCAGTATTTGTTGTTTAAACATCAGTGGCGGCTCGTGATCTGTTAAAGAGGCAGTGCTGCTCAGGGGAGGCAAAATCGAAACATTTGTATATAATCGCGGCAGGGAGCCGGAAGGGCAAAAATGCGCCGCCGGCGAAAATTTTTACAATTGTCAAGGTCAAACAGCCTAAAATGATGAATTAGAAATTCGCCCAGCAAAAATGTTTCATTAAAAAAAAATAGGTTTCGTTACTGTGAGCCAAATGAGAGAACCTGGCTGAAAAGAATGCGGGCAAAAAATGTCCTCGCATTTTTAAATGTTGCCACATTTTTTTCCCAATAAACCTTCGTGTCGTTCGTTAACTGCGGTCGCGTGCGGAAACGTATCACTTTCTGCACTAATTAGATAAATAACTATTGTCACACTCTTTTATTAGTGTGGCTACCAAGGAATTAGCCTTGAGTATAGAAAAGAAAACAAATAGTTTTAGCAGAAGATATAAAATATAACCTCTATATTCCAAAACTGTAAACAAAAACTTCAGGAAAATGACAGCGTTCCTCGCCTCTTCCTCTGCAAATTACTAAGAGAAGCACGTAAGAAATAACGTTCTGTTGATTGTCGATAGAAAGACGTTCAAGAATATTATTTATTCAATTTCAAAAGAAACACGCTCACTTTCTTTCGGTTTTTCTATTGTATCGCCGTGAAGAATTGGGACCCGGTAGTGAAACTTCATCGGTAAAAAAGAGAAACGAAGAATAGCCTACAAGTATGTACAATTTATTAGCAACGCGCGCACCGTACGCTTATCGACAAGCTTTAAACTAAATTATATCTCGTAGCACATGGTATGTGGCTCGGTCTCTCTCATTATAGTGACTCTTGCTCCGAGTTAGCGGAAGCGTTGTCGGCACTATATGAACTAATGTACAAAATGATAAGACCACACTTATTAGTTATCAGTATGCTGGTTGTTAACTCAGGTGAACCCCAATTAACTAACGTAAATTAAATTAACTGATTAACTCAAGTTATGCAAACCCAAATTCAAGTCAACCAGAACTCATTCAAAATAATCGAAACTAAATCGTATTGTAATATTTTGCACGAAACAGAATGATATGTTGCGTTCGCGTAACACATTCACCAGCTTACACTCCAGGTACTGAAAAAGTTTCACTTCAAAGATAAAACACAAGTAAGAACCCAAAAAAAACTCTCGAGCACTATTTTCTACTTATCGGTGACGATGTTGTTTGACGACACCAAACAAATGCAGTGTATTAATGGTCGAAGTTCTTAGAATTGGCGTAATTGGGTCAATATTCCTGAAATAATTGGATACTTAATGACATATATAAATAAATAATTGGATACTTCATGTTAGTGAAGCGAAACTTCTTTAGTCCTGCAGAGTAAGCCGGTGAACTCGTTACGAAAACTACAAGATGTATCATTCGGCGCGGCGCGGCGAGGCGAACAATATAAAATGTGTGACGTGAACGTTATAATATGTGGGAAGCGACGAGGCGATTGAAAGTAGAGAAACCCGTCCACAACTCAATCAAAGCATTGGGTAACTATCTTTTTTCTTCAAACGTCAGTAAATCAGTCATTACTCGACTGTGTAGGCGGCCGTGAAGTTTCGTTTTTCCTCCGCCGGAGCTTTACTTTTCACTTTTCCGCCGGCGGAGGTAAAAGTGTTGTCATAGCAACATAGATACAATACAAACAGACAACAAAATAAGCGTCAACAACTCAAGATTTATTAAACTACAATTTGTATTTATCACTCAATTTGTGACTGCATTTCTAAAAATCACTAATTTAGGAACAAATTGGTTATTATTTAATCGAACTTACTCAATAACTGCTTATCAATACGGAATTAAAACGCAATCGGAGACGCCATCTTTAAAAAATAATTATTCTTGACAGTGTCCACTGAGAGCTTCATGTTACAAATTCACCGACACCGGTCTAAGCAAGGCCACCTACGACCGTGGTCTAAGCCGCCTTGCGAACCCATTTAAAGGAAAAGTTACTTTTCCTCCATATAAAATAATATACTATTTTCTTCAAACGTCAGTAAATCCGTCATTACTCGACTGTGTAGGCGGCAGTGAAGTTTCGTTTTTCCTCCGCCGGAGCTTTACTTTTCACTTTTACGCCGGCGGAGGTAAAAGTGTTATCATAGCAACATAGATACAATACAAACAAACATCAAAATAAGCGTCAACAACTCAAGACTTATTAAACTAAAATTTGCATTTATCACTCAATGTGTGACTGATGCATTTCTAAAAATCACTAATTTAGGAACAAATTGGTTATTATTTAATCGAACTTACTCAATAACTGCTTATCAATACGGAATTAAAACGCAATCGAAGACGCAATTTTAAAAATATAATTATTGTTGACAGTGTCCACTGACAGCTTTATGTTACATTACTATAGCAACAACCTGAGCCTATTCACTTACACCGCACCGGTCTATGCCGCCTTGCGAACCCACTTATCTTTAATAATAATTATTATTACTATTAAAAAGAGACTTTTTGGATTAATTTGTCGACATTTGAAGAAAAAACAGCATATTTTATTTGGAGGAAAAGTTACTTTTCCTCCATATAAAATAATAATATACTATTATCGTCGCGTCTTACACGTCATCCGCGCCGAGCTAGCCTACCTTGCTCTGACAAGAATCGATAGTTAAATGGGCCGGACTGTACAATATATTCTACCATTCGTGACTGCGAATTTGCATAAGGTAAAAATGGTATTTTGTTATTTAACGGAAAACGTGATAGAATATAGAGACCGTTATGCGTCATATATCTAATACCACTGTGGAGATTCTTCGTTTCTGTTTTTTTCGGGCTGATGTTCCACTTCTGGTGTGTGGTTCACAAGCACACTCATTTTTGAAGTAAAAGCTTCTTTAGGCGCGCTCAGCACTTTTTTTGTGGGGGTTGAATGTGACTGAGCCGTCACGTAACGCCGTCATGTAACGCTCCTTCTACTGGACAAAATGGTGAATGCGCTTGTTATAATTATAATTGCTTTGTCCCGCTTGTTACTGCCTGGCATGTTGCCGTATAGGTAGAGGGCTGAAATTTTCAGGGGATGTAGCCGGGGTAAAAAGAAGATCTTGGACGAAAACGTCCATGTCGAGCATAGAATATAATACCTCAAAGCATCGAACATTACGCAACATCCGAATCGTGGTAACAAGTTATTTCTGATCATATGGTGAATGCACCATAGTAATTATAAACTTTTTTTGCGAAATGTTATCTGCAATATCCAATCTCTCAAAACCCTAATACAACAAATTATGGTCATGCATCATGAGTTCATGATATCCATACAACGCATCCATTTGGCAGCAAAAATTAAGTATAGGATAGATTTTTGTATAGCTTTCATAAGCAAATATATGAGTAAAGCAATGCTTCAAACACAATCGCAATTAAGAGGTATGAAGAGTTATTCTTTGGCTTATTTTCAAATGATAATAATATTATTGGCACCCTACTAGAGTAAAATTAATTTAATTTTATCGTTAACAATAAACTATTCATATTATAAATATATTTCTTTGCTATTTTAAGAATCAGGAGCGCAATAAAATTTTGAAAACTTCTCACGATTGTATCAGATAGATTGAATCCGCCGTTGACCCAAATCTAAAATAGAAACGTTGCATTACAAGCTCTAAAATGTTAATAGTAATGACTATTAGACTCAATTGTGTGAAGTGTGAAATATTTTAGGATCGTACTAAACGTTACCATGATGGAAATAGTAAATGAGCGATTTGTTCTAATTATTCGCCTATCTTCAGTTTATGATACACCAATTCTAAGTGCAATAGAATACAGACTTTCCTGAAGTAGCAGTTGGTTGAAGCGTTGTTTGAATAAAGGAGATTATTCAAACAACGGTTGAAGTTTATAAATACACGAACCAAACATTTATAAGGAGCTCAGACCAATTAGGACACTATTTTTTCAATCAGATGCTATGTTTCCAATGGTATTGAATGCCAGGAGCCAGGAGCGATTAAACGCATTGGCGGCGATAGCTTTATTTTTCAGTGAGGCGAAAACCTCTTGGCAAATTTAAAGGATTAACAATTTAAATTTTTTTAACCTAATAGGAAGGTATTAAATTTTACAAAATATATTTAAAATTTGTTATATAACACTAGGTAAAATATTTATTTAAATTAACAAAAATTGGAAAAATGAGTGCCCATCGGCATTAATTATTATAAATCACAGTATATACATACCTGGGCTGGGCGCCGTCGGCGTCGCCGCCTCTAATAATAAGTGAAGGTGTTTACAGTTTGTACCTACGAGTCACGTCAGATCATTCATAATATTTTGGTTAGTTCCATAGTACCTACACCTGAATGTCATGTCAATATTAGGTTTGTTCTAGCAGCGATTTCAAACGGTACAAAGCCATCCGGAGTTTGCGCATAGCGATATAAGTGTCGCTTATGTTGCTATGCGCAAACTCCGAATGTACCGTTTGAAATCGCTGCTAGAACAAACCTATTGAACGAGGTGATTCTACTTGTTTTTTGGAAAGAAAAAATTTCATATAACCACATGTCATCACGTGTCATCAATAGCTTAAAATTTCGAAGTACAAGGTGTCCCAAATTCGAGCCTCATCATTGGGATCTCGCGAACTAGAAGAGATACGAGATCGGTTAAATGGAGGCAAAGTTGCGCAATTTGATGCTGATCAAAATGCCACCTTTCAAGTTTAAAAAATCCGAACACTTCCGAAGATTTTTGGAAAATAACGAATATTCGCGATTCCATTTTTATTTTTTTATGACTTTATTTGAATAGATATAACAAAATAAATTTCACGTTCTCATTGTTACTTTTTCGTTTTTACAAGTTGGTGTTATCAGATTTTCATACCGATGTTTCATCTTTGAACTGCCATCATCAACTTTTGTTTTGTTGTTTTAAAAACGGCCCTGGATTTTTTATTACGGAATCAATGATGTATCGCACTTAATCGAAAAATTCATATTAGTGGCATTTTTCAGTCTCTCATAGAGAGAGACAGAACACAGATTTTTTATAAGATCTTACCAGGAAATCATTAAAATGATTTTTTCGAAAAAGTGCGATACAACAATGAGAATGTGAAATTTATTAATTTCTCCAAATCTAATCCCACATAACTATTTGCTTGGATAAATTGCTAAAAATAAAGCCTAGAGCCTATGATTGGAGGGTTGACACTTTAATAATTATATTATTTATTAACCACTTCTTATGTTAGTTTTTAAGCTTTTTTTATGCAAAGCGTTTATGCGTAAAAAAAGGTTTTTGTTAAACACCTACCTTCTGTTTCTCACTAACACAGCAACACATGAGTTCTTATGGAAAATGTCACTAATATGAATTTTTCGAATAAGTGCGATACATCATTGGTTTTGGGACCTTAGAAGCTCTCAAAATCCGTAATAAAAAATCCAGCGCCGTATTTAAAAAAAATCGAAGTTGATGATGGCAGCTCGAAGACGGAACGTCGGCTTGAAAATCTGATAACATCATCTTGAAGAACAGAAAAAGTAGCAATGAAAATGTGAAATTTATTTTGTTATATCTATTCAAATAGAGTCATAAACAAATAAAAATTAAACCGCGAATATTCGGTTTTTTCCAAAAATCTTCGGAAGTATTCAGAATTTTTAAACTTGTAAGGTGGCAGGCATTTTGATCAGCATCAAACTGCGCCACTTTGTCCGCATTTAATCGAACTCGTATCTCTTCTAGTTTCCGAGATCCCAATGATAACGCTCGAATTTGGGACACCCTGCTACAAATAATTTTTTAAGTGATGCATAGTGTTGCCTATATAGTAGTATACGTATTTGAAAAGCGGGGTCAACACACACAGTTTTTATAACGTTTTACTTGTGCAGTTCAGAACGTTGTAGTCAAGTAATTGGGCGTGGATAGGAAAACTGCACAGTTTTGCAAACTGTGCGAATACTGAGCACGGTACCACAAAACTGAGATCGGTGCGTCAGTTTTGGGCGACCTGTAAGTACTTGTCTGAGTACGTAGACGCAAATTTAGTTTATGTGCTCATTTGTCTTCAAGTCTTTGTCAAGAATACTAAGTATTTTTAAATTATTATCTTCGCCAATGCACGCGTGCCTTTCTAACACAATTTATAGCGTTATATAAAAGTTTTCCTTGTTTGTGGCTAGTTAAGTCTAAAGAATATAGTTATAGAGACAGAGAAACCTAGCCTGCGAACTATTAATAGAAAAATATAAAGATATTAACCCTGAGGCGACCAGAGAAACCATTACTAAGAAAAGTAATGCCATGAGATCTACTTATAGAAAGGAAATGGCCAAAGTTAATAAATCTGCGGTCAGGGGCTGGAGGTGTAGATAGTTATAAACCAACGTTAAGGTACTATAATTTGTTGAACTTTTTGAGTGATTAGGAAACTTCAAGGCAGTCCCGAAATACAATTGATGACGATGATGATTTCGACGCATTCTGACAAGAGGTAAGAATAGCATATTATAATATTTCTATTTTATCATTAACTTTACATAACTCCACACCTCCCGGTTGAATAAACCTGTTCGGCCTAGGTAAAGCTCTCTCATTATTGAAGTATTTTTGGAAAGCCTCTCTAACTATATAAGCACTATTTAAAATTTGTCCTCTCGTTATACGTTCAAGGTCATGCATAACTACATCGGGGCATCTGTCACCTAATTCCACCAAGCCTTTTTCTCTGTCCATACTCTCAGGAGGTGTATAAGTTTGAGGACATCTTCTGCGTTAGAAATTGTGCAAAGCGCAACAGCTAAGTATGACAATATCTATGTTTTCCTCGATGTTTTCTAATTTTAGATTAATACTTGAATGGAAAATTTTAAATCTAGATGACAAAATTACGAAAGTGTTTTCAATCACACGTCGAGCACTGGAAAGGTGATAGTTAAATATTCTCCGCTCCTTATTTAATCCTTCTTTTCGGTACGCTTTATGAGGTCATTACGCATTACAAAAGCTTCATCGTACGGAAAAATTGTGTTTGAATTAGACATTGAAACATACTGAGGTTCTGGTATTTTCATTTCGTTAGTCAACAGTTTTCATAAAGTACAGTATTACTAACTATTCCTCCATCTAAGACCCCATCAATTCACAGCTGGCAGCTGACATTAGCAATTGTCATAAGGACTAAACTGTGCTACTGATATTGAAAGTGAAGCCCATAAACCACCCGCACCATCTCATCTTCGAGTAGCAGAAGCCTGTCAGCTTCCGACAATACCTCACGTTCTCAATGCTTGGTTGAAAAAAGAATATCGATCCCAGAATATGATAAAAGAAAAAAGATTATTAAAAATGGTAGCACAAAAATTGAATTTATAAAAGATGAAGACTGCTTTGACGTCTTTGACAAATAATATCCGCTCCGTAAATTCCTGCTATCGATACAATAAAAGCATGTCGTATCAGCAAATGGTAATGCCTTCAACGCCAGTTTTGTCACTGCCACTTAATATCTCTTTAACTGTATTACGTTCCTAATATTGCCTAATTGGATAATACGTTATTTTCTACTTAACTTTTTTTTCTGTATGATTTCGGTTTTCAACAAATAAATATTTTCGTATTTATCTTATGATGTTTATTTTATTTAAAAAACGTATACATTAAACTTTTACTAATTGGTGTAATATCAAAATAATTTTGTTTCAAAACATTATAGTTAGCTTCACAAATTTCAGAGATAACTTCACTTAGTGCTTATTTAGATAATTATAGAGCTTCTATCAGTTGCCAAATATCTTAAGGTTGCTGTCAGTCTTTTATGTGGTGAAATCGCTTGTCTCATGAGGGCGTTACTTCTTTTAATATATCAGCATCAACACGTGATTATATATTTCAATATCCATTGGTAAGTTATTTTGCCAGTCTTCAGATTCTGTTAAGACCATTTTGAACGTATCAGTTTATTTATTTGCTTTTGCATTTGGATGCATATTGCAAAAATTGACCAGAGAAGGGCTTCTTCCATGACTGCGACGCGTAAACTGCGTTAAATATTGGGTACAAACTGTATTGTGTGGATATCAGTTCAGAGAAATGCACATTTAGAACTGACTTAAATCTAGGGCTGACCCATAACTCTGAGCGGCTCCATAAATTCACTTTTCGCATGGCCCTCCGCTCGCTTCGGTCGCTACGGGCGCTCAAGAAAAGGAAACTAACCAGGGGCTAACTCAAAACATACCCAAAAGCAAGAAAAAAACAGTTTAGAAATATAACCCTAAAACAAAATTTAAAAAAACCAACGGGGTTTGAACTCGGGTCGCCGAAGTGAAGGTCAACCATGCAGACCACTAGACCATCAGGGGCATTATAAGATCCTTTACACAAATAGGCACTATATAAAAATTGGCTTCTCCTATTGGACGATCCGCATGCATGGCCCTCCATTCGCTTCGCTCGCTACGGGGGCCCAAGAAAAGGAAACTAACCAGGTACTAACCCAAACTAACCCAAGGCATACCCAAAATCAAGAAAAAAACTGTTTAGAAACATAATCTTTAAAAAAAAGCAACGGGGTCCAGGTGAGACCCAGCTATCTACACCACGAGAGCACTTGACAGAAATTGATTGCATCACGAAGACATATTGTAATATGAGATGGATCGACCAATAGGAGAGGTCGATTTTTACATAATGCACTATTTGTGTAAAGGATCTTAAAATGCCCATCAGGGCACTTACAAGCGACTGGTTGCCTCACGAAGTACATGAAAACAGTTAATAGCTTAAAGTTATGGGTCAGTCCCTATACAAAAATTTTAGAACTGCGCAGATAAGTCATTCTAACTATGTGTATGGACATTAGATAAAATATAAGTAAGTAGTCTTAGGTATGGACCCCACTTGGTGGGAACGACCGGAAGGCATACTAATAATTCTAATAATTTAACTGTGTCTATAGCTGTTAAGGAAGAAGTTTCACTTTCATCGCGCATTGACTTCACGCATCATAAACATTTTTTGTATTAGGTACTTCTTTAATTATACCTTGTAAGTTTTTTATTTTATGAGGAAGTATATGGCACGAAAATAAAAAGAGAAGGAAAGTTTGTAAACGTTACATACGTCATTTTAAATCGGTGCATATTAACCGTATTTAATAACTTACGTTACGTCGCCAACCTGATTTAATGATGGTTTATTTTTGTCCCTATGACGTTGAGATTACAGTGGGATTTTCGATACACCAGGTCCGTAAAAAATATTTTATATTCCGACTATATTCCGACACTGCCGGAACGCTATAGTAAAATTTAAACAGACTAATTTAATGTTTTTGTAAAAAGTATATACTGTATACTAGAAAGGGACAGCCAGAGTAAAAATCACATATAAGTTGCTCCAAATTATTTTGTTAATAATACCGCAATTTGTTTTCAAATTCAATTCTTCCTAAAAAATAAAACTGATTATTTTTTATTGCAAACTATAGAACAGTGAAAAAAAATCGATACGTATTTTTTTATTTCCACTAAAGATGATTATTACGACAGCTATGCCAGTTTTTAGTTTTGTATATATAGATATACTAAGTATGGTGTGACGTAACAACTCATGTACATTGTGACGTCATAAGCACATTTCAAGGCGTTGTATCTACCTCATTTTTCGACTTATGAGGATAAGAAAAAAACACGTGTCCACTTATTTTTTATGGGCTATCAATATCAGCAATAAAAATTTTGTACGAAACTTCCTCATTCTAGCAGGTCAACAGATCATCAGATCTTCTTCATCAGAGAATCCAAGGGCGCAGACGTGTGTGACAATTACACCCTTCCCCAGACTATAAAAATAAAAGGGGCGCAATTGTTACGAATGCTAAAAAATAAAAATATGACGATGGTGTGTTTGCTTGGAAATATTAAGCTTGGGACTAGAGTTGTGAAAGTGACTCATCTGCATGATTTTCTTAGGTAATTTTTAATGGGAAAAAATTAACCAAGCCTTTCTCAATTTGACGTAAGTTAAAAAATAGGACCTTTTTCAATAAAAAATTAAAAGCACAAAAAAATGGAGTATGCTCAAGACCATGACAGTAAGATTAATATCCAAGTATTTTTTTGTATTCTATTTAAAAATTATTTGCCTCGAGTTCGATGTTTAATGTAAAACTTAACCTCGAAATTTCCCGTAAAATCGGCAGAATACGCGGTTTATCGCTTGAAAAAATTCTCCGCTAGCTCATTTTCCCATCTTCAAATCGTTTTGAATGAGATTTCAAGCAAATATATTTCCTTACTTACCACAAAAACTGTACGCATCGATATACTTAATATAAAATTTTACATCGCATTCTGTCATAAAATCCAGCAAAAGCTGCCTCTAAACTAGGCCAATTTCTCCTGTTTCAAACCGTTTTCAATGAGATTTCTGGCAAGTAAATGTATACATCTACATATTTTAATCTAACGTCATGTCAAAATATTGGAAAACGTACCTTTTCTTTTAAATTTCCCATAATGCATCAAAAGCAAAGCCATCATTTAGACTTGTATTGGAATATTAAAAATTTTGGAAATTTGTTGAGATTTTTTACCTGTAGGTATCAACTTAACTTCTGTTCTGGTATGTCCCGAAGTCGTACAGAAACCTGTTACGAACATGAGATTGATTCTTTAAAAATAGCTATGAGTTAGCTGGTATGTACGTTTAAAGCAGATTTTTCAGAGTGAAAATCAAAAAGATCACGAATTCGGCATTTTCATTCTGATCGATGTGAGTTTTTAGAATGTTCTGCTCAAATTTCCGCTCGCTACGGAAGTTTGATTCCTCCAGATTATTCGGTTTTCTGGTAATAAAATATTAAGTGGTGACGAAAAGTGAAATTCAACTAGCTCACCCTGTACAATAGACCTGGTCATTTCCAAAGTGCTTTTTAATACAGTTTTTGGCGTAAATAAATCGGCTTAAAAAAGTTACTGTTCGAGGCTTTAAAAACTTTTCTTTTTTTGGCTTAGAAATCGACGTTTTTAAGTTTTCCCTGAAAAGCACATTTTCCCGACAGGGATGCATTTACGCAGTTCTTGCCCTAGAAATTCCCTATCGCTCCTTGTGACTTTTTCGGCGCTAGAGTGATCCAAATAATGACCCTTTTTCAAAAATATACATGCCCTGAAAAATACTTGCCATTTTCCGAGGACTGACTGTCAAGAACGCCAACTTTACCCGAATGAGTGTTACATATACGGCGTGACGGCTGAGTCTTATTCAGTACCTAGTAAAAAGTGTGCTGCAAAAATTGATAAAAAAAAGGTCAGTGAACGCAGCGAGATGAATTTGGGTCATCTGGATCACATGCAGCGTATTCCCTACTAGGTAACGATACGTAAAAAGTCTATGAGTTTTTCCTTATTTTATATGGGACCCCTTAGGTGTTGCAATATATTTAAAATCTACTCAAAATGCAAGGCCAATTTGATTTGTATAACCAAACTTTTCAAATTTCAAACCGACTTAAAAATCCCAATACCGAGTGTGTACAACATAATTACTTAAGTCATTTCTGCTTATATCTGGATGATCCTGTACAAATAGGTTCTGTTCTATTTTACCGCATAGATCCATTAGGTAATAAATACAATGTCCGGAAATATCGAAATATATACAAAATGGGTTTTTTCCCGAAAAACGCCACAATTTTATTTTAGTTGTTGTCATATTTTAAAAATATTTTCAAACTTATAATGTATCTGCAAAAACCAGAGCTTGCATCATCTACCTTGGTTTCTTAAATATAATATTTAAATTTTTTGATATTCGAGTTCGTTGTAAAATTCAAGGCTTTTTTCGTATTACATGCCCTATATTTAATTCAACTGATTTAGAAATAATTACGTTCGAAAAATTATATTTTCTTGTAAATCGAAACGATTTACATTTTTGAATTCTAGTCTTTAACACTCTATTGGGAGACTGTACGAATTTCCGGTTTGAACGGAGATATCCGAAAACTTGAAAAGACAAATTTCTTGTTAAACCGGAAATTGATGTCATTAAAAAGTGAAGTATAAACCATTTCGGCCTAAGTTAAATCTTAATATTTCGAATTTTGACTGGACAGATAAAATTAACGTGCAGTAATATTCAAACATTACCTTTTTAAAAATACCGCTTGTTTTTCAAATGGATCACCCTATGTTATTACATTTTTAAATTCTTTGGAAAATTTAAGATATATTTTATGTACAGGGTGGCTCGAATTCGAGTCTATGTATGGAGAACTCGAAAACCGTAAGAGATACAGTGTCGATCAAATTATGGCAAAGTTGCGTATTTAGTATGCCGTTTAGAAAATTTTAAAATTCCTGAGACATCCGGAAAAAGCCGAAATATTAAAAAACCATTTTATTTTTTCCTGAGCCTTTTTCAAAACGAATTTCAAATTGAATTGCACTTTTGCATTGCCACTTTTTCCGCTCTATCCAATGATGGTATCCGATGTCTTGTGTTCAAGGGGTCATCATCATCTATCTTTTTTCAAATATAGATTTTAATTTTTTTTATCGATTTTCAGATAACATTGGCGTTATTAATATGCATATGTGTTTTTAATTTTTTAATTTTTTTTTTTAATTTTATTTTTATCTCAATTTTGTTTGTAATTGGTTATTTTGCTTTCTCGCAATTCTAAATAGATTAAGTTACTTTTGAAATTTTTATATTCTATAAAAATATCTTAATTTGTTTTTCGTGTTAAGTGGAAAATTGGACTTTTTATTTTTAATAAAAATAAAAAATGAATAATTAAAATTTTTTTTGTAAAACATGTTTCTTTAATTAGAAAGTACAATTTTGAAAAAATCTCCTTTCTACGCTGAAAGTACCCCTCTACTGGGGTACTTTCATCATAGGGATGGGCTATATAGAAATTGTAAATACCGAACATAAAAATGTAGCAAAACATATTTATTTTATGTAGTGTTTCCTATTTGACAGTCAACTTACTTAGTTTTAATTAAAACTGAATAAATAGTGATACAGTTCTGGTTGTTCCAATTTTAGACGATATTGGAAGTTCGGCAAAAACATATGAAAAATCTATGTCGGTGATATTTTTCCCATCGGTAAGTAGAAATGTTTGAAAGCAACCCTCTCTTCTCATGAATTTTATGCTCAATTCTACTCTAATAGTGGACGATAAATGATTTTGTTGAGAACTTAACCGAAGCAAAATCTTCAATCTCAAACTTTCCATTAAACATTTTCTCGAATTCTTCTAAGTCATCGATACTATAAACAATAACAGAAACACTGGATGAACTGTTTGCCCTAACTATTTCTGTTTTTGCTGTGTGATTCAGATCGGTTAGAGCTGAACCTCTGTTTACTCTCCTTTTCTTTGCTTTCATTTCTTTTCTAATTCTATGTTTTCTGTGATTAGTAATTCGGGGGTTTCTGTATAAACAGTAGATTTCGATTTCTTTTTTTTTGGACTAGGATAGAGATCTTCTAAAATATAACCTCTAGAATGTTTTGCACTAGTATTTCGACCAGAAGTTGATGATTGATGAGGGCTGAAGTAGCTTTCCTATGACAATTTCAATTCATTCTCCTTATGTCACAGTAACACTGCTAGCCGCAAAAATCGGACTCGGTAAAGTTAAGCCGATCAGGTGGCCATAAGCCTGTTCTTTTAATTGAATTTTTAATATTTTTTAAAGAAAATGCATTCTCGTAGCTTTATTGATTGGCCTATATTTCTGATTGATATGCTCTGTCCGCGATGTGCTAGCATCCGGTCATTAAAAGTTATTATAAGATGGGCATTAAATGGAGCAAAAAATCCCATCTTTAAAGGCAGTAACCTACGGGTGGTATGTGGTGGGAAAGACAGGATTACGATTCCATTTGATTTGCAATATCGAATTGCTTCTACAGATATATGGACTCATCATTGTTCAACACTACAGGAATATTTCTGTCAGTAGTACAGTACATACCGTTTACAACATATTTTAGAAATTTAGGAAATCGTTCGGAAATCATCCACCCTGACTTATTTCCGTGTGCAAAAGAACTTGTGGCTATTCTTCAGATATATATCCAGATGGACTGCGGATAAACAAATACTGGAAGAAAGATGTTCCATATAGCCATGAAAATGCCGATAAAATTCTCATTTGCTTTTTCTCTTTCGTCGAAACAATTTTCACAGGTTTCATTTTCGTGGTGATATTTATTTCGTCCAAATTCCAAACTAAGTGAGCAATACATTTAAACTTTTGCAAGGCTGAGATGTACTTGTCTAAGAAATAATCAACAACGGGCTTAATCAGTGTCATAGAGTGACTCAAAGTCGTACTTTCTGGTAAACTCAAATTGACCCTAACTTACTCAAACTATGCCACTGCCGAATCTATCCCACTCTATCTATTCGGTTTTGGAGTACTTTCGGCTAAACTGGAAGTTAATAACAAACGATAAATTACGAACACCTAAAAAGTTCAAACCGTTTTAACTTAACGCCGTTTATATTTTACGGTCTGTTAAAGTTGCAAGTTGCATTATACATAATTTGTCTAGAACTTTCTGTAGAATTTAAAAATTTGATAATATATAGGGTATTCCATTTGATAAACTAAACATATGTGAAAATTGACGTTTTGTTTTTCACGGATGGCCTAGGTTAGTAACTTTTTTATTTTTCATATTTCGAGAAAATGTTATTATTTATAAAAATCTTGAAATGTTCTGAAAAATCGTTAGTACTAGTAATACAAAACATTGAAAACGCTAAAAAAAATAAACTCTATCAAATGGAATTTTTGAATAAAAACACATGCAGTTGTATTTTGCTACAAAAATACTTTTTATAAAAACTTTGGCTTGCCTTGGAACCTCACTGTCAGCTGTTAGTATGGTACTTTAACGTATAAACGATGATCAAATATTGGAAAAACAGTATTTATAAACCCTTTTTCTAGTTTCCAGAAAACAAAAACTCTCGCTTATTTTGAAAGATCATTAGTATTTTGTTTAGATACATATATTATTCAAAAAGTTTATAAAAACGGTAATAGGTTTTTCTTTTTAATAATTTTGGGTATAAAGGTTTTGCTGGCTCTCAATAATCAGTGGTAGTTTATACCAGTGCTAATGTTAGTTCTATCTTCTTCTTCTGATAGTGCCGTGCAGTTATGCTGCGTAGGGGTTCTCCGTTCTCCATAGCTATATGAGTCTGTCTATTGCCGCATTGCGGAGCGTCGCGAAGTCGTGCATTCCGGTCCAGTGTCGGATATTGCATAGCCAAGGTAATCTCTTGCGTCCCATACCGCTTCTGCCTTCGATCTTTCCTTCCAGTATTAACTGCTGGAATCCGTATTTTCCACCTCGCATGATATGTCCAAAATAAGCCACCTTTCTCATTTTGATAGTCTGAAACAGTTCTCGATCTTCAATCCGGCCCTACTAAGTACATTTTCATTTCTGTTCCTATCTACCCACGAAATTTTGAGCATTCGACGGAGAGTCCACATTTCAAATGCTTCGAGTTTATTGATTGATGAGGTCTTAAGTGTCCATGCCTCCATGCCATACAGAAGTACAGAACATACATAACACTTAACCATTCTGCATCTTAGATCGAACCATAGCCTGTGATCTGTCAGGAACTTACGCAAACGTATGAAAACTGCTTTAGCTTGGCCTATTCTGCTTCTGATCTCAATTTCAGTGTCCCATTTGTCATTTAGTTGGCAACCTAGGTACTTAAACTGTTTGACTCTCTCAATGCCATTGCCGTCGACATTTATATGGGCATTTGGCAATATATTCTTGCTTATTATCATATATTTGGTTGTATCCTCGTTCATCTTTAGACCTAAGGCGCGACTTGCATTGTTTACATCACTAAGCAGAGTTTGGAGATCGTCAGTATTGTTCGCTTGGATCGCTGTATCATCAGCGTATCTAATATTGTTAATTGGGATTCCATTTACCCTTATACCTAAGGCGCTCGAAAAAACTGCATCAAGGAATACTTTTTCTACATATAGGTTGAACAGCATAGGGGACAGTATGCAACCCTGTCTTACACCCTTCTTAATTTTGAATTCCTCCGTTGTACTGGAGTTTGGGAAACGGACTTCTGCGGTTTGGTTCCAGTAGAGGTTGCCGATGATCCTGGTGTCTTTATCATCTAGGCCCAGATCTTGTAGGTATTGTAAAAGAATATCATGTCGAATATTGTCAAATGCTTTTTCGTAGTCTATGAAGCATACGCTTCATAGTCTATGAAGCATACGCTTCGCTGATACAGGCAATTCTGAACCAAAGTCTGCAAACTGAATATGGCTTCCCTAATAACAAAGCCGTTTTTAAATCCGAACTGACTAGCTCCACTAACTTCCTCACATCGTCTATATAGTCTCGTATGTAGGATACGCAGGAATAGTTTTAAAAAGTGACTCATGAGACTTATAAATCAGTAATCTTTGCAAGATTTTGGGCTTTGCTTGTAGCCAATCAATCTGCCCGGTGTCATATATTTTGTTAAACAGGCGAACTATGATATCCAGGCTTTGCTCGTTCAGTAGCTTGAATGTTACTGCATACATCTCGTCTGGCCCTGGAGCCTTGCCCGTATCACTTCCGACTTAAGAATGCCTGGACCGTTTACTGCTTCAGGTGGTGTTTGAGATCTGATGTCAACAAACAGTCTTGCTGTATAGATCTTCTAAGTATTAGCAGTTCCTCTTGGTCGACAATTAGCTCATTCCTGTCATTCTCTATAGACATGTTGGTTCTCTGTTGATATATACCAGCGATTTCTTTGATTTCCTTATGTAGGTGAAATGTATCGCCTGGGCGGGATAGATGCTCGGCTTCAGCACATACTTCTTCCATCCATTTTTCCTTCGCTTGTTTGATTTCGTGGCGATTTTTTCTATGGTGCTGTCGATATCCATCTTGATCTCTTCGAACCTTGCATTATCTTCGTCCCTCCATCATGTCTAATATGGCGGTTGTCATCCATTTCTTTTTAGCTGTGGTCTTGGGCGAAGGAAGGAGTGTGCTGTTGGCATTTTTAAAAATGTCCCTTATGTTGGACCAGGCATCCTCAGCCTCGTCGGTAATTGCAGCGTTAGATATTTCGTGATTAATATGTTGTTCATATAATAATTTAACATTTACATCTTATATTGTCGGTTTCTCAAAGCCCGAATAACTTTATTCCTTCAATAACTACTATGGTTACAATTGTATTAACAATTGTTGTCATAGGAAATATTTGAAGAATAAAGTTATCCATACTTTAAGAAACTGGGCATAAGTGTGTTAATATTAAGTAGATTCCTAGCCGCTTTTTTTTCTTTGAGTTTGGAGAGTTTAAGGCAAATATTTGAGCATAGTGGATTGTGGTCTGAGCCTATATCCGATCCAGGAAATGTAGTAGTTTTCCTGATTAGGTTCCTGCCCGTTAATCATTATGTAATCAATTTGATTACGAACTATATGTTGGTCGGTGTCCTATGGTGATCGCCAAGTGTATAGTCGTCAGGAAGTTAGCTTATAACAGGTGTTTGTTATCACCAGCTCATTTGCCTGGCAGTACTGCACAAGTCTGTTGCCCCTATCGTTTCTCTCTCCTAGTCCGTATGCTCCGAGAATGTTCCCCATTCTGTCCTTTCCAACTTGGCAATAAAATCCCCCATTATTACATTGATTTCGTTTATTTTAGTTAGTTTCAATGCTTGGCCAAGCTGTTCATAGAACTTTTCTACATCTTCATCTGGATGGTCTGCGGTTGGTGCATATGTTTGAATTATATTGATGTTCACAGGTTGTTCAAGCAATTGGATGAGAATAACTCTGTCGGAGATCGGGGCAAACGTTTTAACTGAGTTGTGCATTCCTTCATCCAGTAAAATCCCTACAACATTCCTGTGATTCTGATCCATGTTGCAGAAATAGTAAAATATCATTTTGTTTGCTCGACACATACCAGAGCTCGACTATCGAACTTCGCTTAGTCCGAGAATGTTTATGTTCATTCGTATCATCTCTTGGATGGTGCCTTGAAGCTTACCGGCCGCCAGCAGATTCCTAACGTTCCATGTAGCAATCCTCCGTATTCCATCAAGTGGAAACCGGGAGATGCTACGCACACCCTGACCATTTAAGGTCTGCCCGGGACTGGGGGCCGTTTGCTCTTGTTCTTTCGCCATCATAGAATTTCGGAGAATATCCAATGCGGTAGTTTCCCTCTTGCTTTCCGCATCGCAGTACCATAGCCTTTCTGCTGCTTCAGCTCCGCCTATGGAAGTCCAATGATAAGCCGGTCCAGGATCCATTCCCTTACGCCTTAACTTGGTACTGGTGCTCGCTGCTACCCTGCATCAGGCTTTTATACTGGTCTGCAAGCTGAATTATCACTTCCGGTAGATACGCCGTATCGATGATCTTCATCTTCGCCGTTTATTCCGTTGTGATGTGTTGGAGGTTATACCGCCTCGTCTCGGTCGCCAGAGCCCCGTCTGTTACCTAGCAGGATGCACCACGTGCAGGTGGGGTTGGCAGGTGGGTCGGTGAATCCTTACACCCGTCACCCCTTACACCCCGATAGTTCTATAGCTTGTCCAAAGTTGTTATATCCATTCATTTTTCAAAAGTATATAAACTTAATTCAACTTTTAAATTTTTTGATTACTCTGTTTAATTAAATAAAATAGCTTGATGCTTTGCAGGACATGAGCAATATTTAATAAAATACCCTATTCTTGAATAATGAAAACGGAAAATTGCTAGCTATTAATAACTTTTCATGACAACCGAATTACACACTGGTTTTCTTGTTTTTGAACTTTTCCGCCACACCGTATAATATTTCTAACATACGTTAAACGCTTTATTAAATTTTATCAATAAATAATATATTTGCCGAGCATTAGCAAGTAAGGACTTTGTGTGGGTAAAACTCAATAAATTAAATTTAGTTTGAGAATTTGGAGAAATAATGGAATTGCATTTGAAAACATTGCACTCGTCACCGCTTGCGCGGTTTATTTAAGGAACCCCATAATTAAACCACCTTTCAAATAAAAGCTGCAACACTTTACATATACCAAGGACAGGATCTAATTTTGCCGCAGTTTTCTTTTTGTGACGCCAGTTCCAGCCTCAAGTGTCTCCCACCCAACGTTTTGCTAAATATTTCTTATTTCTTGGCAAACGAAATGCAAGATCCTGTTCAATCCTATGCGACTGCAATTAGTCGATTTTCCTCGAAAAAAATTATAAACAGTATTAGTTTTAATGTACATAATAACGACACAGTTTTAAAAAACATTTTGGGATCAAGTGGATTCGGTTTGAGATAGTCTAAAATTAACACACGGTTTTTAAAATATCGGTGAGAAACTTTTAGTTTTATTTCGACAATCGCTCCAAGTGTGCGTATAAGCAGAAGACTTACCACTTAATGCGTAGCAAAGAAGACATGTGCCTCTAAGTAGTGGTTATATTTCGCGCGGATCATAAAAATGTTTAGCTTCTTTCGAAAGTCGAAAAAAGATGACAGCGGAACCGGAAAAAAATCCAAAGATAAAGATAACAAAGAATCTAACAGAGAAGTAAAGAGTTCCAATCTTAAAACAGGCATAGCGGAAAATTCTTCAGTCGATATAAAGAACAACGACATAGACAATACAACAAACAATGCTATCGATTTATGTCCGTTGATTGAACCAACCTTAAGCGAAATGGTAGAACGATCTTTGGCTGATGATGAACTGAGAATGTGTAAAAATAATCAACCTTCCACACCTGAACTTGCGTCCGAATGTGATTCCATTCCCTTGCCAAAAAATGTCGTGAATGCAGCTAAAACTAGCGGTAGTGAAGTGGCGACATTTTACGAAAAAAATAACGAAACAAACGACTCAAAAATGTGCGATCCTTACGTAAACGGACTAAAAGTGCCCACTGAACGTCGCGGTACTAAACCTTGCGGACATGGAACCACCGCTATTTTGCCTAGGGTTCCGCTTCAGGTTTCTCCCAAAAAGGAAGCCAGTACTCCGCCTGCAAGTCCTGTAATGGAAGTAAGAAAAACATTAAGGTACACGGTTAATGAAATACAAGGAAACGATAAGGAAGTGCAAGACGAACCGCAAGATAAACATATAAAGTACGAGAAGGAAACCGAGAACTTGTCTATCGCTGCCAAAATGGCTAGCAATCATGACGATCGAATAGAACAAGAAAAGTATGTATTAATTGCGTAATTAGCGTATACATGTTTGGAATTTATCAGTTAATTAATATATTATATTCGGTTTACTTAAAAATATTAAATATATGCAGTAGACGAAAAAAAAATTAATATCTATTAAAAACAGTACTTATATGTAAATTTTTTATGCAAAAACTGTTTTTTAAAACCCGATGCACTGACAAATATCAAATAAGAAACTAATAATTATTTAAATATTATCAAATAAAAGATTGAACGTATGTATATGTTTTGTTAAACAAAATATTTTTAACTACCGTAATTACCTAGATAGAAATAATTGTATTTAAATATTATTTAATAGAAAATATCTCATAACACCCCAGACGCTGCGCTTGATAGAAAAAATATCGTCAAATATGAGACAGCAACACTTAAAAGTTCATTGGAATCAAACTAAATAGAGCTAATTAATATTAAATTCATACAATTTTATATTAATATTTTGCCCCAAAAAACTTCTTAAAAACCGGGATACACTGGCCAAAACATATCAATAATTCATTAATTAATATAAAATATATGAGAATAATTATTATATATAATTATTGTTTTCCCGAAGAAAATGATTTTTAAAAGGCAACACCACAGTAAAAATCCAAATGGTTTTGAAGTGGAATTAAATAGAAGAAAGTAATATGTATATTTGTTTCTAAAAATTACAGATAGATATTTTGTATGTATGTTTATGTAAATTTTTTGTCAAATAAAATTTCTTTTAAATTCCTGACACTTCGCCAAGTCAATAATTCAATAATTAATATTAAACAAAAGATCAACTATCGCATGCAAAAGTTTTGCCGAAGAAAATGAGTTTTAAAACCTTTGAATTAAATAGAGTAAAGCAATGTATATTTGATTAAATATTTTTTAGAAGAAAATATCTCTCAGTACTCGAGACGCTGGCAGAAAAATATCATCAAATATGAGACAGCAGTAATTAAATGTTTTAGAGTCAAACTGAATAAAACCAATTAATATTAAATTCATAAATTTTGATGTAAATATTTTGCCTAAAAATATTCTTAAAAACGGAATACACTGGCTAAAATCATATTAAATAAGAAGCCATTAATCCATTAATTAATATTAAATATAAGACCTTAATTATTGTATATAATTGTTTTGCCGCAGAAAACTTATAAAGGTCTTTGAATTGTAAGTAAATAGAACAAGATAATATGTATATTATTTGGTTCTATAAATTATAATTGAATAATAATAAGTTTATATAAATGTTTTGCCAAAGAAAATTTCTTTTCAAAACCTGACACTCTGCCAAGCCAATAATTCATTAATTAATATTAAATAAAAGACACTAACTATCGCATGTAAAAGTTTTGTCAACGCAAATTGCTTTTAAAAACCAATACACTTCAGTAAAAATTAATATGTCTTTGGGCTCGAATTAAATAGAATAAAACAGTTGGCAGAGACATAATATCATCAAATATGATAGAAACTATGAAAAGTTTTTTGAAGTCAATATAAAGAGATAACAAATTAATATTAAATTCTGAAATTTGTATGTAAAGGTTTTGTTAAACTTTCTCTTAAAAACGCGATGCACTCGCCGAAAACATACCAAATTAAGAGCCAATAATTCATTAATTACTGCAAGTAAATGTTTTGTCCAAGAAAATGATTTTTAAAATCCAAGACATTGCAGTAACAATTTAAATGTTTTGAAGTCAAATTAAATAGAAAAAGTAATATTTGATTCAAATCATTGTTATTAAATATTTTCCAAGAAAAAGATTTCCTAATACCGAAGACGATGGTAGAAAAAATATCATCAAATGTAATAAAAACAATTTAAAGTTCTTTGGAATTAAACTGAAGAGAACAAATTAATATTAAATCCTGATTTATGTGAATGTTTTGTCGAATGATTTTTAAAAGCCAGTACATATATTTTGACGAAGAAAATCAAGACAAGACAGTAATAATTAAAAGTTCTTTGAAGTTGAACTAAACCAAGCATAATACATAATTCTGAAAATTGTATGTAATTCTAAATACATTACACTTACTATTCTATCTAATGCGTTAAGAAGATCAGTCCTTTTTGTCCCGATTCTATCTCGTAGCTCTTTTAAATTGTTTGGCTATGTTTTACACGGATTATTTTTAGGATTTCCTTGTAAAAAAGTCAATCAGGATCAAATCAGGAGAGAGGGTAGACTCATCATGGGACCTAACTAAATTTAAGTGCAATATTTCTTTAAACAATAGAGCTATAAGGCTCTTTGAAAAAAATTCACATGGCTGTTCTTAAGACTTTTTGACCTCAAAACTAACATATTTTACGAACATGCTAACTTAAACTGTCGATTATAAGATATTTTTATTATTGTGAATGTGTCACCCTTATTTTTTATTAATGGATCCTAAAGCGACATTTTTGAAACAAATATGTACGCGCGACCGGGGAAATTAAAGGGAATATTCCAAAAATATAGATACTATGATTACTATGAAAAGGACCTATGCAACTGTATTATTTTAGATCACGCCCTATATATTTTTGAATTCTAATTTAAATTTAATTTACAAAAGGGTGTCATAAGCAGCTATTCGTTTCAAAAATGTGGCACTAGGAGCCATTTGTACATGGCGAGAAAGATACCACAATTTAAACTAACCCCAATTAACACATTCATAAAGGTATAAGTGTTTTATACCAAAAATCTTTTGACGTCATAAGAACAGCCATTTTTATAAATGGCCACTGGTAATTTGTTATTTATCGGCAATTTTGATATTGTTGATATTTTATAAATGGTTCCCAGACCGATATTTTTGAAACACACCCTTTTTTTATCTAGGCAGCGCCATGCATTTTCAGTCGTATATTCGAATTCTCGTTTAAACTTCCTTTGCAACGACGCGACGGGTCACAAGTGGGTATTTGTTTCAAAAACCATTTATAAAAAATCAATGGCCGATAAGCAAATTTCAAAATTTGAATATTTAAATAAGCAACCCAAATTAACACACTCATAATAATACAAGTATTTTATACCAAAAGGTTTTTGACGTCACATTGGAGCAGCCAAATTAAATTTGTATGAACGGCCAGTGGAGCGCTATTTTAAAAATAAACTTCCACTTGTGATTCTTCATTGTAAAGGAAATTAAAGCGAAGATTCAAATATGCTGTGCAAAGGACAACAAAGGATACACTCTCTTATTGATGTGTAAACATCTTAAGCGGCGGTATGAGAGTAAATCTCTGCAAATGGGACGGAAATGTGGGGTCGGAAGTGTGTAAACCGATGTGACTTCATAACTCATGCGCATTGAGGAGCAAACTAATCCAGGACGGCCGCGATTGCAACGACTCAAGTGGCGCTTCTAAAAAGTTAGCCGCTAGGACGGTATTGGATTTTCATGGCCATGATGTCGATATAGGATATATGTTTACACATCAGTGGTTCGAGTACTAGCAGACTCGCTCAATTTTCTATTTTCGTATATATGTATTGTATTCTATTTAAAATTTCCATTACAATGTGGGGCCACTAGTCGATATTTGCTTTAACAATAGCACCGAACATTAACAAGAGACTAGAAGGTCCACTCTCAGTCGGCACTTTTGATGTAGCGCTTACAACGGCGAGACGCCTGACTTTAGACCAGACGGGGTGAAACGTGGAACGAGGCCTGAGCGGTTAAACAGCATTTCATCAGGTTCCGCGACGGGGCAAGGAGGGAAATACTGGGGGCGGGGCTTAGAATGAACCTTCTAGTCTATTGTTAATGCTCGGTGACAAAGCGCCAGAAAGAAAAAAAAATGGTGAACATAACTCTGCTCCGTTGACAACAATACCGGGTTATTATAAGTAGTATTGGGGAAAAATATTTTAAGCTAATGACAATCACATCTGGTAACCTGAAATCGGCTGATGGTGTTTTGATTTTGACAATTATACCCTTTGGTTTTGGACATGCGCATACAAAATCAATTGACAAACTGTCGCCTTTCCTTTTAAGTTTTTTCCTCTCTGATGGCGTCCCAGTGATCATTTATCAAATTTTAATATGGCTGCTCTGATGGCGTCAGAAATAACTTATTTTTCGAGATTCTTCTTTTAAATTTTTTTAGTAAATGTTCTTATATTATTGTTGATGTGTTGTTTTTTTACCAGAAATTTCAACATTTTTATGTCTTTAAAAAACTCAAACTTTCTCTATTTCAAATATATTGGATTAAAGGCTAGTTCAAAGCTTGCTTCAAAATGAATATGCATATGAATTATCAAGTTATTATGGTTACCGTCGTAGAGTAGCCATGTCGATTTTTAATAAATGGCTGCTGAGTGCTGAAGCAACATATTTAAAAGAAATATCCACCTGATACCCCTTATTTCAAAAGAAATTAAATGTATAATCTGAATATACAAGAAAGTGTACAGGAAGGAAATTGAAATAAATAGTACTGTCATTTCCGGTTAGTCCGGAATCTGTATTTTGCATGTCAAATATATTCAAATATTATATGAAATTTATCATTTTAGTCAGTTGCTATCTAAACTTCCGACTATCAGCCCCGGTTTAAAATCGCAACACTCTCACGCGAGGTCGAAAAAAACAATATTTGAAATAAATCCATTTTTTAGAAATATTTATCTTACTTAATAATAAAATGACCAATAATTCTACAAAAACCAAAATAAACACACATAAACATAAATTAATGCTAACGCCAAGGGCAAATGAAATATAAAATAAGGCTTTAACAAAAATTATAATAATAAACTTTATTTTTAGTTTGAAGGAACATCAAAAGTAACAGGAACATAAAAACTATAACATAATTATTCAAAAGTTTGTTTTCTTGCATTTAATTTTGAAAAGGTTTCGATAATACTCTATTTACGCTTCGCGCCTACAGCCTTTAAAATTTTGCCACCCGGTGCTAGAGCACCCAAAAGACCCCTGGGTAAACTGGCGCTGCTAACTATATAGTAATTGCACAGAAGAAAAACCAATTGTTTTTTCTTCTGTGGTGATTGTCTTATCGTTAAGACAAAAATGCTACGTTTCAAATAGAACATGCTGTTATTTAAATTTCTAGATTAAGGGGCCAGTACTTTGAACGACTAGTTAGTTTAAACAATCGTTAAATTAATCTGTGTTTTGAATGGTCAATGTCAGTATATCATTAATAGATGCCTAATATTCAAAACACTGATTAATTTAGCAGTGGCTAGTCGGAGTGTAAAGTAGTAGCAGTAAAGGTTACTATAAAGCCGGCTTTAAAATAAATACAGTTTTAAGTCAAATACAGAGCGGCCATGTTGATTTTTTATAATTGGCTTTAGGAGAGCCATTTTAAAAGGAAATTGTAAAGGAAATTTAAGGGAGAATCACATGGTAGGAAATACAGTATGGTTAATCACGAATTTATTTCGTGTCGCAACTATGTCAGATTTTAACTCTAGTTTAGAAGATTATGTTTTATAATAACCGAGTTACTCCGTTTTATCATCATCATCCGGTAGAGGCACTTAGGGGTAAAAAAAGGAAACCCTGTATAAGTTGAAAATAGATTTGTTCAGCAATGTACCGTCAAATTTATTTAAAAAAAAATTTAATATCGAATTAAAACTTCATACGACCGAAAAATACGTCAATTATGTTGGCGTATTTTAAGGAAGATCCTTAAAGTGGCAGGAAACACGTGAACCTGATTTTCACCCGTTTTTTCAAGGAAATCTTGGCATGTGCAAAAATTTGTCATCCACACGTTAATTACAGTTAAATGACTCATGTCCATGACTTTAACATATTATCTAGGTATTATCCTTTTTTTTTATTTTAAATGTACTTTTCACAGGACACTGTTATTGATATTAGTAGTGATTTTTTGCTCTCGCCTAATATCAACGGAAGAAAGATGTCATTAAAAAATCAAATGTTTAGCCTGCATTCGTATTAAAAGCGCTTCGGAATATTAGAAACCGCGAAGAAAACATTTTCATAATCACAGCATCTCTTTTTTCATTATTGGACGCCATTTAGGAGCACATCTTCCTAAACTTAGAATTATTTAGAAGAGTGATTCAGATTTGGTGTCAAATGGCGAACGCACTATACTGGTTTACCAAAACTGCAGCCCTTTGTAGTTGCTGCCTGCATATTTTATTCTGAACCATCCGACGAGTTTTAGCGATTTGCATTTGTGCCGTTTGCCATTTGCGCGTTTCACAAAGAGCTTCTAACTTCAATGTTAAAAACATAGAGCGTTAAAAGAAAAAGCGGTTAAAAGTTTATGCAAACGTAAACCGTAAGCAAAAGTCCGGAAAATCGTAACGCGCAAACGCAAATCGCTTGGACCCGTCAGGTGGTAAGACTGGGCGGATGGTTAAGAATACAATTTCTGCTGCCTCCAGTAGTCCTTTCATTTACTGTCTACTAAGCTGTCAACTGTCAACTACTGTCAGAGTCAGAGACTTGCATCTACCTACCGCAAAATTTCGACCCTCGGACCTGCGCACTTGACAGCAGTTCGGTGTCATTCTAATATTTCACTTCACGCGTGTCCCTTCGCTGGCTTCGATCGCTTCGGGGGCGCAACCAAATAAAACTAAACAAACTAACCCAAGGCAATGCCTAAAATCAAGGAAAAAGAATATTGAAATATATATGAAATAGCACGTACCGAGGCACGTACGCATGCGTGAAGGCTCAAACTTGCGGTAGGTAGACGCGAATTGGTCAGAGTAAATTTTAAAATCATTATTTTAAATAAGCACCTGAGAGTTGAATTAAAAATCGAAAGACATTTTTGGAACTTCCGTGTGTCTTTCGTACCTTTTACTTGTTTCCTATGGCCCTATCTGCTAAAAAGAGTTTAATCCGTAATGGAAAAAATACAAAATGCGATAAAACAAAGGATAAAATTCAAGCGTATTTCAGATACACGTGAGACGCAGCTTTAAACCTATTATTAGTCTAAATGTTATTTTGAAATTTAAGTGGGCGCCTTATGAATCAATTCGCGTCAAAGCGACTGAAAATACCCAAATGTTTTTTTTATTGATATTGACTGCCATGAGATTCATAAACACAATGTAGTTTCGAGTTACTAATCCTAGGAAACGCCCACTTTTTGAGATGCCACAATGCATTTAGTACTATCAAATCGTGGTGATTTTTCTGTACGTTTCCTGTTGTTATCTGTCTTATTTTTAACTGACGCATTAAGTCGAAGTAGCAAGTTTTTGTTCAGAATCCAGAACGGTGTTACTTTGTATTTACACTTTTTATGGCATAAATGAATTAATTGTACATGTGGTTTTTAAGATAGGTCTAAGCCGATTACTTTCAATCAATCAATTCATTGAGATTAAATCCGGAAATTACGAAAATAATATATCAGGTCTATTGGATGCAGTGGTTTCTAAAAATATGATTTGCGATTAGGTAGCAAGTAATTATTTCGTTTAGAAAAAAATACAGGAACGACGTTTTGCGCAAAAGAATCGTATTTTTAGTTCAAGTTCATGTGTCAAATTGAAGCGAAAGCTTATGTCGATACAGGTTTAAAATAATTTGTTACATGTGTACGTAGAATTATTGTGTAACATTACAATGGAGTGGAGTACTATTTATTTGTTTTCCTCTTTTGTCTATTAATTGGATTAGCTTTCATTTTAAGGATATATTTCCGGGATAATTTTTGTGGTAATATATTTTTTCTCCGATTGACAGCAAATATTAATTTTGCAGACACACATCAATCAGCAAAGTATTACTTTTCCTGTCCAGGCAGCAAAGTATGTACTTTGCTGCCTAGGCAGCAAAGTGATTAGTCTCCATGGAAATAAAACGTTTGACATAAGTTGTCAAACTATAATTATTATGGACATATACATTTCCATAGCAACCAACCGTTCCAACAATTGCGATTTCTATCAAATTTTGTGTTAATTTATCACTACAGGAAAAATAAAAAGATTGTGGGAATTGTAATAATTTGCAAATATATACATATATCATTATAAACAATCGGAGAAAAAATTATATGTTCAACTCGGCAGCAAAGTAGATTGACTGCCTTAGCTGAATTCCTAGCCTCGCTACGCTCGGCTATGAACTATCAGCCGCGGCAGTCAATCTACTACTTTGCTGCCTAGTAAAACAAATAACTATTTTCTTCAAACGTCAGTAAATCCGTCATTACTCGACTGTGTAGGCGGCAGTGAAGTTTCGTTTTTCTTCCGCCGGAGCTTTACTTTTCACTTTTCCGCCGGCGGAGGTAAAAGTGTTATCATAGCAACATAGATACAATACAAACAAACATCAAAATAAGCGTCAACAACTCAAGAGTTATTAAACTAAAATTTGTATTTATCACTCAATGTGTGACTGCATTTCTAAAAATCACTAATTTAGGAACAAATTGGTTATTATTTAATCGAACTTACTCAATAACTGCTTATCAATACGGAATTAAACCGCAATCGAAGACGCAATTTTAAAAATATAATTATTGTTGACAGTGTCCACTGACAGCTTTATGTTACATTACTATAGCAACAACCTGAGCATATTCACCGACACCGCACCGGTCTAGGCCGCCTTGCGAACCCACTTATCTTTAATAATACTTATTATTACTATTAAAAAGAGACTTTTTGCATTAATTTGTCGACATTTGAAGAAAAAACAGCATATTTTATTTGGAGGAAAAGTTACTTTTCATGGCTTGCTCTCTATTACCAGCCTCACTCCGTTCGGCTGTTAAACACGAGCGCGCCATGAAAAGTATTACTTTTCCTCCATATAAAATAATATACTATTTCCTTTACAGTATAGGTACCTACGTAATAAAAATATTAAATTATACTCCCATAGCAGGCAATATTTGAAAAACTTGGGTTAGAACTAATTTTAAAATTTCGCCGTTCATTCACCAAGTTTCTTCACCTTTTCAAATATATTTAACAAAGAATTGGCTTGCGTCTGCAATTATTTTTAGATCCAAATAAAAGAAGCAATTGTAACTTTATTTTTAGCAAATGGTTCTAGGAATTCTAAGATTTGTCTTTTTTTTTAAACCCAGTCTAATGTAACTGTATTATAGATATTTTTTCACTGTTTAATGTAAAGGTGATTTGAGAGCCAAGCGTTTAACAGCTCTGTAATACTTGAGTGTAAAAAAACTAGATGTGTTTAATTCATAGTAGAATTTGTTAAATTTTTAGTGTTATTTTTAATAAAACTGCTGAATAGGTAATTGAACAGTTGTAGCAGGAGTCGATTAAAGTTGATATATGTATAAGTTATTGGTAGTTGGAACCACCAGCTTAGCGGGAGCTTTTCCGCCAATAGGTTTTGTCAGGTACGCTACAAAATTGAATTACTTCATGATTTGTGCCCTGAAAATGGTTAATTTTATTAGCCTTTGGCTAAAATATGGCTCTACTTATTTATTCTCAGGGGAATCTCCTTATTTTAAGAAAGCGAGTACCTAATAAAAATAAAAGACGCAAACCTACATATGCAGGGTGCCCATTTAGTGAGCAATTCTTTGCTATCTCGTTAGCTGTAGGATTTAAAGGCAAATCGTAAATAAAGAAGATTCATAGTTTTCAAATGCATATATTCTAAATTTATTTTGAACTATACAGAGTGATTCCCAAAACAGAGGAAACATAAACTTTTTGAAAATAGGATACTTTTTACCTAGCATTGGTTTCCCTATTTGATATCTATTCGATCCTAGAGTATTATTTTAATTGATTGCGGCGTTGTCAACTTTTATTTCTTTCCCAGAAATTTTTCATATTTTCAGGGTCATATACAAATTAAAACATAGTTTTATTCACAATTCCGAAACAGAATTAATGCACTCGACGAGCGTGTCGGTAACCATGTCAGCATCATCAGGAGATGATTCAAACTAAACTTCAAAGTATAAAAGAGTTAGGTAGATTTTAAGTTTCGTTTTAATTATCTCCTGATGATACTAAGATGGTTAGCGAAACGCGCATCGAGTGCAAAAATTATGTTTCGGTATTGTGGATGAAACTCTGCTTTAGTGCATTTTACCGAAGGTTCCAAACTCCAAACAAACAAGAGCTGATAACTAATTTATATATTTTCGTTTTAAAAAATACTGTTTGCAGACAGTAGTACTAAAATCCTATAAACTCAATTAAAATATTGTTGACACTTGGTTATATACAGGGCGCTTAAATATTACCCTAAAATTTTAAGAAGTGTAGGTACCATTTTCTCGTTTTATTAAATGGCACACCCTGTATGTTTTAACGATATTAGAAGCCTCTAATAAGACTCCAACCAGCAATAAAATATTTCTATAATTCTTTGCGGTCTTGCCAAATTGTGATATTTTTCCTCAAAAAATAGTACAATATGCCTTTCCTTTCCCCGACTTCTTCATCGATAACTTTCTGTTCGTAGGGAGACACCCTATAGTACCGTTGCTTAATCGACAGAGTTCCTAGTTCGAGAATAATGTCATGTTCGGCAAATATGAAGCAACCGAGGCCAGAACCCATCTGCGAGATATTCTGTTTGACCAAAGTATCCAATGCCCCTCTCTACGACGGACGGTGTTAAATTATCAGGGTTTTGGACATTACAAACCTGAGCAGGAGTAGTAGACTCAGAAAAATGCCACACGTCCTGTTTTAAATCGGGAATAATTTCCATAGATTTCCAAAAGCCTATACCCAATATGGTTTTATACGATAGTTCAGGCAAAACTGCTATGTCAATAAAACGAGTCTTATTCATCAAGGTTACAGGAGTATGAATATAACCTATAGTATTACACACCTGTCCATTTGGAACTGTACAAAAACTATGTGTGCATAATTTAAGACCTAAGTGCAACGGAATTTCATAACCTGGTATCCTACCAAAGTACGACTGGCACCAGAAGCCAATAAAACTAAAATAGAACAGCCTAAAATACTTATTTGTAAATAAGATCGTTGATCATCTTGAACATGAGAGCCAATTTAATCTAAAAGAAGAAATATCTCGACCTACTGGTTTTCACAACACTTAGGACAAGATCTAATAGTTACATTAGGTGCACCACAACTATAAAAGTGAGTTTTTCTTAAGATTGAGACAGACCAGTTTTTTTACAATTCCAGCATGTGACGTTTTTTTAGCTAACCCACTTGTACTTCGACTTGTTCGACCGTATCTACTATGGGGAGAGATTCTGCAATTTTGTGGACTTGCGACTGCTATGAACGGAAATTCGTTTCAACAAACTGCTGACGTTTTCTGAATGGAGGGTCGCAGCTTTCCGCTCTTTATTTCTTGGTATTGAGTTTAAGACGTTCTTCCTCTAGCTCTTGTAACGTATATACAACCGGAAGTGGGGTGATGTAGAATGATGACAAGTTATAGCACAAGATATCTTACTGAGTCTCCTCAGATAAACCTGCTTGAATAAAACATATTGGTACTATGTATTTTATAATTTGTAATATACCTAAACGTGTATTCTTGATGTATCAATTTGGAGGCAGTTTTATCAATTCTTATGACACAGGATTTCATCTTTAATAACCTTGAAAATCACTTAATACAACTCGAAAGGTCGGCACTTTTTTCAGAAAAAAGGAATTTGTTTTTTTTTGCTATTGTTCTGCGCATGGGATTCTCTACAACTTAAATATATAAGGACGCTAACTTAGGTACTACATTAGATTTCTTTAAAGTAAGTTTTTGTACATTATGTTGATATCCTAAAACTATTGCTTTGCTCAGAAAAAAATCGCATAATAATGAAAATGTTTTTTTTTTATTTCAATGAAAAATACAGTATCTTTCTATACATTTTCAAATGAATGCCATGCAAAAATAAGTACAATTTTTGAGCAAAAAAATGTAAGGTTGGTTCGGGCCTTTCAAAAATAAAACGATAAAATTGTACTAGGTGTTCCAACGAAGACTGAACAGGGGCTTATTTTTTACATTCCCTCTATTTTTAAAACAAATCAAAATATCCATTCTATGTATTTTTCCTGCTAAAACTAACCAAAAACAAAAGCCTTACGTCATGGATGAACTGTTTTTTTTAAACACCCTGTATATTACTATATTTTTGGACTCTCTAGAGAAATCTAAACACATTTCTTGTATAATATACTATAGCTATATTTAGTTGTTTACGATATATTGACAGTTGCAAGTCGGGCATTTTGACACTTGACAGGCTATAAATTCTAAACCGCTTGAGACCAACGAAAACGGTTTACACATTCCTATCTTAGGTTTTCATAAGCTATCGAATAACAGTAACTTTGGATTTAAACAGAGGTTTAAAAATTCCGGTTAATTTTATCCGCAGTTTAAATTCGAAGTTACTGTCATTCGATAGCTTATGAAAACCTAAGATACGAATATGCAATCCGTTTTCATTGATCTCGTGCCTTTAGATTTTGGAGCCTGTCAAATTGTCAAAATGCCTGACTTTCAACTGTCAATATTTCGTAAACAGCTAAAGATAGGTAGGCTATTATACACCAAATGTGTTCAGATTTCTCTAGAGGGTCCAAAATGTAGTAATATACAGGATGTTCTATTTAAAAAATTGTTCATCCATAGCGGAAGTTTTTTGTTTTTGGTTCAAATGTTTTTTGGCTCAATTTTTGAATTTAGCAGAAAAAAGTACATCGAACGGCTATTTTGGTTTGTTTTTAAAATACAGGGAGGGTAAAAAATACGCCCTTGTTCAGCCCTCGTTGGAACACCCAGTACCTAAACTTCTTAAAATTGTGAGGTCATATTTGAGCAACCTGTACAAAAACAAATCTCAACAATATTTGAATTGTGTTTGTAGTAAGCTAGTGCTATTGTCTACATACAATATTTGAAATATAAATAAATTATTAATTATGACTTTTTGTTTACGATTCTCAAAATATAAAGCGTTTCAGGAGAAAAAAATATAAGTTGGCAACGCCGCAATCAATTAAAGTGAAGTAATATCCTAGGGTTGAATAGACATCAAATAGGGTAACCAATTCTAGGTAAAAAATACAATTTATGTTGCCCCTTTTTTGTGAAACACCCTGTATAGCTCAAAATTATTTAAAAATTTGTGCATTTGAAAACTATAAAATTTTCTATTGAACAGTTTTTTTAATCTTACAGCTAATGAGGTATCAAAGAACTACACACTAAATGTGTACCCTGCAGATTTCTGAAGGAAATTGAATTTATTAATTCCGACCAATGAAAATCTTTATTATATGGCGTTAAAAAGCCTTGGAATAAATATAGTCAATGTTCAAGTTTGTACTATTAACACAGCTTATACACACAATGAGCTGTGCTACTAGATCCCTGGCACAGCTTATTAAGCTGTGCCTTTGGTGCATTGTCTAACATCTGTTCTATGCGTACAATGTGGCTTATATACCAGATATATAGTAGTAATCTATGATTTATTTGTCAATTTTTTACTGAATATTTCTATAAATGTTCACGTTCAAATCTGAGATACATAATATTATATCTTTTGCATTGCTACTGTATATGGTACCTATGTCTTGCGCTCGGTTTTGAATTTTCAAGTAGAATGACTACTTAGCAGTTAGACCATGAATAAATATCTGATGAACAAAATAATAGCTATTAGATATGGCCTACTTGAGGATATTTTGTGCTACCTACCGATTCAAAAAGTATTATATGTAAGTTGAATTATTTCAAACATCAATATATCGAAAACGTTTTAATTTAGGTATAGGTAATGTTACAAAAAATATGCTTGACATTTTAAGTAGAATTTAAATATTTCATTAAAATTACAGTATTTCATATTAATCGATGTTATTTTTCATCGAAGACGTCATATCTAGATCACTATACATAGATGTAAGACTTGTCAAACACCGTGTGTACTTTTTGCATTGCGACGGTCTTCCATTTTGAGGCCTTGCCACAATATCGTCAATTTAAATACTCATTTTCCTTTGCAACAGTTTAACTAACGTTCTTCCTTTTTTCCAGGAAAAATCTAATAAATCAAGAAGCTAAATTTCAAAGCCAATTAAATGATTTATCAAAAGAACTGTCCGCCCGAGATGTGGAGGCCAGTAAACTACGTTTCCAAATGGAAGAACTTCAACGGGACGTATTCGCCAAGTCAGCTGGCATGGACAGTAAGCAAGGTATACATAAAACATTGTATTCTTTTAATGTGTTACCATTACTTTAGGACTACAAGCTGAACTTAATGCTGCTAATAAGGAATCCGATGCTGTCCGTCAGAAAATACGCCACTTGGAAAATGAACTTGAAAATTTTAGAAAACGAAACTCCGATCTTAGCGAGGAACTTCAGAACAAGACAGGTAGGGAAACTAATAAAAACATTACCATTACTTTATACTTTCCGATAGCTTCTACTTCCTTCAAAGGTGCTTGTCTTCTATTTTAGATGCGTATAACAACTATGAGGTAGAGACTAAGTCGAAAATTTGCGAATTGGAGGGGGTAATAAAGAACTTAAGAATTCGAATCGAAACTCTAGAAAGCCAGCTTAGGGAACTAAAAGAAGAAAAAGAGGAATTGGAAGCGAAGCAAGAGGAACTTCAAACCGAAAGGTAAGTAATTATTGCAAAAGAGCTATGAGAGTATATAACCTTAATTAAATATTGCAACTCAGAATCGTAATGGTAGTTTACGATTTCAGAGACGAAGAAAGGAAACAGTTGGAAGTAACGTTGGAAACTGCAACAAAGCAAAAAGAAGAGATCGAAAAAAAATGGAAAATAGACTTTGAAAAGCTACGAACCGTAAACATTCTCAAGGAGCAAGAGTTGCTAGACGACTTCGAATGGAAACTAAGGGAAGTTCAGCAAACTTGTAAGAAAAAATTAGACGATAAAGAGAAGCTAATTGAAGAAAGACTGCAGGAAGCATATAAAGAAGCCGGACGCAAAATGGAAGAAGCTCAGAAAATGTTAGGACAAGTAAGTGGTGTTCTCAGTTAGTTACATAAATATTCAAAGCTTATTTCACTAGTTAGACTAAAATAAAATAATTCTGAATTGTAGGTGGAAGCTTTAAAATCATATGAAATGGAAGTGCAACAATTGAGAAATAGGACTACGGAACAAGAAAAATCACTGAAACAAATGCGAGATCAGCAAGGACAGATGATTCAGGCTGAAACTAATTTAAAAAACGAAACCAAAAGACTGCTTAATCTTATAGGTATATAATTCCGTATATTCCAATCACATTATCTTAATTTGCTAGTGTTGCTGTAACCCCAATATATTTCTGAATTTAGGATTAGAAAAAGAAAACTTACAACACATCCAAAGGATACATAGACAAGAACTTCTCGACAAGGAGCGAAAACTGAAAGATACCTTGAATCAGAAAAGGACGGAGATTGCAATGTACTGGGAAGAGAAGTTATTGCATGAATGCGGTAGGCTGAAAGAGGAAATGGAACAGATACATAACGAGGAAAAGTATTTCGCAATGGAATTCGTTAGGCGTGAGAAGGAAGAGGAGTTTCAAAAGAGGAAAGTGCAATGGGAAAACAAAATGAAGGAATGTTTAAAGGAAGTGAGTATGATTTTATATACAAATTGCAAGAAGTATTGACCCAAACATAGCAGGCATATTGATTATATTCAAAGAATATTCGTTTTTTGCCTGCAATATGGTCTGATCCTCCAATCTGAGTCTTTATTATTTTTTTGCATGCTACCGATCCTGCTTTCCCAAAGTTTAATATTTAACCAGATGCTGCTCTTTTATAGATTGAATCTTTGAAAAAGGCGCTGGATGAAAAGGACGAATATTACCATGAAGAACTGATCAGGGTAAGATCTAATACAGACAAAGACATTATGGAGCTTAGAAGGCTCATGGACAAGATAGATATGACCCATCATGAAAATTATGAGAAATTGGTAATACGGCATGATGAAGAATTAGGTAATATACAAGCATTAAGGTTAAATAAAGTTCCATCGAAAATGAGAGTGCATTTCTCTCTTCGCTTTAGTGTTTGGATTAAATGGGATTATTTATTTAAAATACAGAAAGAATAATTATATTTTCAGAGAAAATTAATGCAGACCACGAGCAGCAAATAAAAGAGATCGAAAATCACTGGAATAATAAAGTGTTAGATGTGTCATCGAATCTAGAGCAAGTTAAAGAACAAATAGAAACGGAAGCACAACAAAAGATGCAATCGTTGGTAGAACAACATAGGAATGAACTAGGCAAGTACCGTTTGTAGAGATAGTGTGTGTATTTAAATTGTCTGAAAAAACAACTTCCATATTAACGGAATGTCCCTGGATTTATTCTTGACATGCAACAATGTCATATTTGCATCATATTATTCTTATATTACTTAGCCAAATTAAGTCAACTCGGCCGTGCAAATATAAAACACAATGCTCGGAAAAAACATGTTTTGACAAAAATGCATTTGAAATTAATTTTATTGCGTTTTGATTACTTTGTGTTTTGAAAAACCGAAATTTTCCTAATTTGTCAATAAAAAGTGTTTCTTTAATAATGTATCATGAATTCTGGGAAAATACCCTTTCGTTTTTTCGTCGATACATAATTTTGCAACCAAAAAATTTAAATATAGCGTCTCAACCATTTCTTATTTTGGCCAATAGATATATCCAACAAAAAAATTTGAAAAATCTTTTACAATTTAATTTTCTTAAGTATTTACAATGTCATCATTGGAACAACCTGTCTGTCATGGATAGGTCGTTTTTTAAATGACGTTTCTTTCTTCTGTTCTCCTTCTGGCTTCAGTTCTCCAGCTGCTTCAACCTCCAAAACTTTCTATATACCATTCAGCCATGAATTTTGAAATATATGGTATTTTAGATAAATCCTTTAAATCCTCATCAAGCATTTCTTCAACAAATCTGTTCAGACTAAAGCGTACAAACAAATCCTTTTGAAATATAAGTGCTTTATGGGAAAAATGTCTTGGATGTATGTAATATCACCACAACCTTCAAGGTCTTCATATATTCTTAGCTGCACAGCCAAATGTCTGATGAATGAGAATTGATTCTCATCACTTATAATGCACACATGTATGTAGATCTTCATTTTCAACGACCGCCGTAACAATTTTTAGTTTTATATACACGTAAGATCCCTTACCGCAGTTGATAAGTGAATGGCATGTTAGTGCAATGCACCCATGTATGGTTCCTGTGGTCGAACACTTTCCTTCTCCAACATCGATAACGTCGCCAGGTCAAGTTTACTTAAAATTTTTTCAGGATCGTTCATGGGCGCCAATGCTTTTAACTGACTTTCAAACGTAATCACCTTCAATAACCCTCAAACAAAATCAGTAATATTCAAGGTCATGGGGCGGGTACTCCTCAGCAACTGCCTTGGCCATAGTAGTCTGTGATACAATCGAAGCATATGATGGTGGTGAAGTTACAGCGCTTGTTTTATTAGATTTTTCAAAGGCGTTTGACGCTATTATAAATGAATGTTAGTCAAGCATAAATTCTATGAATTTGACGATCTTGCTTTAAATTTATCCAAATCATACTTAAATCGAATATCTCAGAGCATAAATCTTAATGGAGTATCTTCATTGCAGACGAGCATACTGTCTGGGGTTCCTCAGGATAGTGTTCTTGGGCCTTTATTATTTTTAATTTATACTCGTATTTTAAA
>MU186890.1:67727-82720 GCA_016904865.1 Pissodes strobi
ATTCTATATGTATGTGCTCTAAACTCTGAATTTGTAATGTTTTGAATTATGATCATATGGAATATTTAATAAAAGAGTTGTCTGTTGCAGATAGAATGTTTTTACCCTATAGTGTTATACATTATTTTATATATATATTTGCAATTTTTGTCTCTACAAATAAATATACTATTTCAATTGGTTCGGTTGTAGTTCTTTCAGACTTTGATTTTTAAATTTTTCGTCGAGAGTTTTCTTGACAATCCATACTACTTACTGTGTAAGTAGTAGCGTAATCCTTAGAAGCTTGGTGCCAAATTATCCACTTGCCCTCCATTTTTGAGCCAAGGGGCAACAATATAAATGATCCTTTTTTTTCAATTCTCTAAGGTAGAAAAATTTTAAATGTGAAAGTGATGTACTGAATATTATCTATTCGATACTTTATATCCGATACGTTCAAACGTCGAGAATATCGAATTCGAGTATCGAAATATTTCGATACACCCGAAATCTATGATAAATATAAAAATAATAAATTATTGCACTATTGACTTCCCAGTTCTTTTAGAGGCATTTAACTCGTACAATATACTAATACTATTAATATTCTGTTGTATTCTAAATATTAAAGCAATTAACAAGTACCGATTTGTACGAAGCAACAAATGTATAGAATTTCGGATTCAGTTTTGATGTGTAAACATTTTACGCGGCGGTATGAGGACAAATCTCGGCAAATGGGACGTAAATGTGGGGACGGAATGTGTAAACCGACGTGACATTATAACCCGTGTGCATTGAGCAGCAAGCTAATCCAGGATGGCCGCGATTGCAACGATCAAATGGCGTTTCTAAAAAGCTAGCCGCTAGGGCGGATTAGACTTTTATTATATTATATTCGCAGTGTATTGGGATCCATAGCATAGCTTATTTTTAATAGACGATTGAATTTAAAATGATTTTTTTGCCTCAAAATCCACGGCAAATTCGTCCGAAGCCACGGCTATCGTCCTAAAAAACTCCGGAAATTTCGGATTTTTATACAATTTTGCCATTTAGAATCGATTTTAAACGGATTCTAGGCGATAAAAAAGCATATTTTAAACTAAACGAACTGTCAAAAGTATTATTCAGATCAACGCTACCTACACCGTAGGTGGCGTTGTTCAGATGCCCAGACGTTTAAAACAATATTGAGTCACGGCCCTCTTCTAAAAATTGCAAAATATGGTTGACTTTCCCAAATCAAAGGATGCCGCCCCACGATGACTAGCTGGTAGTGAATAAGATGTGTACATAGGTTGAAGTTATTCCTGGTGGCATTAGATTTTCGTTTGTGCAGTGAATTAATCTACTCCGATTGGAGCTGCCGGTAAGTATTATTAAAGAATCCTAACAGATATTATAAATGCGAATAACTAATATTATAAATGCGAAATATATAATATATAATGCGAAATGTGGACTACTCAACTGATCATCATGAAATTTTGTACAGATATTTTCAAGATTATAGTAAAGGACATAGGACACTTTTAGCTTTTACCCGCAGCTTCTCTCGCTTTGATCATTACGGTTAGTTTTAATCCAATTTTCCAAGCGTAAACTACTTAACCGATCATCATTAAATTTTGTACAGATAATTTCAAGACACTTTTAGCTTTTATCCGCGGTTTTGCTCGCGTTCATTTTTACGGTTAGTTTTAATCCTATTTACCACGCGTAAACTAGGTAGGGTAAGAATGGCGGTCACCTAAGCGATTTTGGTAATAAAAGTAAAAATATAACCGTTATTTTTATTTTCAGTGTGGGATAACACAATATTATAGTTCTTCATTGGAATATAACACATAAAAAAACCTAACCTAATATTTTTGTTAAAAATACAAATTTTTTTAAAAAGGCACCACTGACCGGTATTGTCTTGACCTTCGGGCATTAAGTCATACACTTGGGCAATGCCGGTCATGGAGAAACTTCACAAAAATCACAAATATATGCTGTCGGAGACTCTCTTCCAGAACACTGAGAGTGTGCGCATTTTGCAGATATAGTACACCGGTACCACATCTCCTTATCTGCCCCGTATTCACTGCAAATGACACATAAATTTAAATCTACATCATTATTTTCATTGTCACTACAGACATCATTCATTTCAATGTCTGATTCAGAAGATGTAGATTCCACCCTCCTTTTGTTACCTTTTGTCTTCCTCGTACTCTTCAGCTTCAGATTTTCTTTAATGCTGCTTCTTTCAGGTGAGTTCAGTATTTTTCTCTTGGCTTCTTTGAGACCCTTTAATTGATTTGACTCATTTATTTTATTTTTTCGCTGCCGTAATTTTGCTTTCTTTTTGTCTTCTTTTTCTTCCATCAAGTCTTTAAGATGATGGAATGTTGTTTTGATTTCCTCTTTTACTTTGTTACTTTATACAGCTTCTTGGGCCCTGGGAGGAGGTCTTCAACACTAATATTAAGAGAACAAGATGGTTGTTGTAAACGAATCGCATCCTCTTCACAGTTTGAATCCCAGGGTAGTATTTACCTAGAAGTAGATGCAACTGCTATCGCTCCTTTACTAGGTTTGTTAGTGGAACATCCTCTTTGTTGAAGGCTGTTGCCCTGTTCAAACTAGTAGCTTCGGCTTTCCGTACTGAGATTTTATTCTTTTTTAGACATCCTATAAGCCAAACACGACCAGCTATTTTTAATTTGGTATTGAAATCATGTTTTAAACCATTTTTGTCAGCAAATTCGAATGCCATACGCCTAACTTCCTTTTCGGTACATCCGTAAAAAACTGACACAAGATACTTTATTTGATTTGACATTTGTACCTCTTGTGCCGTCGTAAAAACAGTTTTTCTGCTTAAGGTGGGAACTGCATAATTTTTCTTCTTTAGTCTTTCTTGTAAAGTTGAAAAAGGTATGCCAGTTCTTTTAGCAGCAGTTCGAATAGAGACCCCTTATTCAAACAACAGTTTGGCTGCATTAAGAGCTTCAACCGACCATTTTGCTTTGGCAGTTGATCTAACTCGTTGCTTCGGCGACTGTAAAAGATTAAAATATGTCACGAAAAAATCACTTTTAAGCGCCAGGGCAATGCCGTTCACCTGACCGGCATTATCCGCACAGGCCTGCATATATTCAAACATATTTTTTTATCATACTGTTTGAGGCATAAAATAAAAATACAATATGTTATCTAAAAAAAAATAATCACATGCTTTAAAAACAACGAATGGCATCACTTACGAGTTATTTTCGATAATCACAAAACTATAAACAGAGAACGAGAACGCTTTCATTTCGTTGCGTAAATACAGGGTTGACCGGCATTGCCCACTGACCGGCATTGCCTCATTCTACTCTACTTATCATGAAATTTTGTACAGATATTGCCAAGAGTAAAGTACAGGACATAGGACACTTTTAGCTTTTACCCGCGGCTTCATTTGCGTTGATTTTTACGGTTAGTATAATCGTATTTTCCACGCGTAAACTACTTAACGATCATCATGAAATTTTGTACAGATATTTTCAAGAGTATATAGTAAAGGACCCGCGGCTTCGCTCGCGTTGATTTTTACGGTTAGTTTTAATCCTATTTTTATTTTCTTGGGGCTATATTTGTAAATATACAAATATGTTTTTTCTTGACTTTGGGCATGCCATGGGTTGCCTTTTGTTCGATGCGCCCCTGTAGCGAGCGAAGAGAGCGGAGAGCTATGCATGAAGGGTAATATTAGACATTCTAATGCAAACGTTACAAATGCAAACATTAAACAACGCACGTCAGGCGGCATCTGTGATGGGAATGTGTTTGTCTGTAACCGTTAGTGTAAAACGTGATCTTTCTAACTCCAGAATATAGGCAATCAATTTCAAATAAGTGATTGTTCAGGCGTCACGGGGCCTAAGGTGCATTAGATTTTCATGTCGATATACGATATGTTTACACATCAGTGTCACGAGTACTAGCAGACTCGCTCATTTTTTTTTATTTATTAATATTAATTTATGTTGTTAACGTTAAAAATTATATATAATACAATTCTCATTATATTTATTTGATTAAAAGTATTTTATTGTTCATGTATACAATCAGTGCCCACTCTTTGTAGGGGCGTTGTTGCTACAATTCTTATTGGCAAAGCGTAGTAATGAGAAATCTCAGTTTAAAAGTTTTCTAGAAAAAATTATTTTGACAAATTATGAGTTTTTCAGTCGATAATATAGGTATCTGTTTTACCGCTAGAAGCAATGGCTGTAAGTCGATAATCTAGGTATCTGTTTTACCGATAGAAGCAAAGGCTGTAATTCTCCTAAGTTAACACCGAATCGCTGTAATCGAACACGATGCCCATTTTTAGTAGGTATGGAATCGGACACTCTCCCTTTATTATTTCCTCGATGGAGATGAGGCTGGTCAAAACGGACCTAGCACAGGCGTCGGAAAGAAAGTGTAGTGTGAGTGGGAGAGAGAGTAGCTTATATTGGTATTAGCAGCGGTTTTCAGAAGAGTGGTCTGGTTGGCTGGTACGCTCGGCTGCTGCTTCGAGAACCCGGGTGGATTCTGTCGGTTCAGCGCGATGCGGCTCGGTTTTGCTATTTACGGATAGCCGCCGGAGGGCAACTACGGCCCGGGTTCGATTCCCGTCGATGTTCCCTTTTATTTTTTTTAAGGTTATGCTTGTAATTTTTTTTTTCTTCATTTTAGGCATTGTTGCCTGTAAACCACGGTCTGTGAATTAAATGGAAAATAAAATTGAAAAGGCTACCTACTGAACCATAGCCGTACATGGAAAAAAATTAGTTGTGTATACATACAGACTCTAATTTTAATTAAATTGAATCATAATGGAAGTGAAATAGACAAAAGAATGATCGAACAATTGTTAGGCACGTTAGCTACATTGGAAGTGACAATATAATTTACCAAATGATTACGAAAGATCAGAATCAATTTCAACAAATTAATAATAAACACAATATCCATAAGATATCTATCGTCTTATCATACTAGCAATAAGAGTCATCAGGATAATACCTACTACTATTAAACCTTGTACGCGTCTACGATGGTATACGTGTCCGCAATTGTACACAAATAAACCTTAACGATTTCGTTTATGAAATACTATTAGATAAAATTATTATAACCAGATAGTTAATTAGTCAGAATGACAATGTTTATCATTTACCACGATATATATTAAATTGGAAGAATAAGGAAAAATGATATAAAAAAAACTATGAGCATTAATCGATCCACACTAGTAAATAGTGTGTCCCTACCAGAGGTATACTTATTTAGATTAGCATTGGTAAGCTATGCTTACACCTTATCAGTTCCAAAAATATGTATATCAATACCACGCAGAAAGAAATAAAACACGCTATCTAATACAACGCTGTAAATAGTAATAACACGGCAATACCATTATGTAGAACGATCACAAGCCGTCTGTGTACACAGTACCGCACCCAATCTGACTTAAATTACATACTTATCTCATCTAGTCTCCGCCGATCACCTCCGGCCTTCTGAACGTAGGCTGCTAGGCGCCTGGAACTCATAAACTCTCCGTGGCAATTGAGGTATTGCCCACTCGGACTTTCAGTAACTCTGGCTGATATCAGACGTCACTGAGCGTTGGGCTAATGAAAAGTTAATGGAAGTGAGGTGGTGGGGACGCGTTCTTTTCATCTTTGGCGCTGAAACTTACCCTCACTCTGACATAAAACTTCCGTACAAAGTACAAAACGAATATAGAGCCAAGATATATTAAAACTTGACGCCAATAGCTTCCTAATTAAAAATATGAAGTTTGAGATCAAGCTTGTGAAAATACGTTGATTAATTTTTATGTAAATCAATTTCCATAGATCGAGATTTTAGGAACGCAAGGCTTTCAGAGCTATAAGGGTGTGTCTGGAAATGGTTTCAAGTTTAAGGTTCTGGTGGTCGCTATGGGAGGAACTGTGATTGGCCGAATCCGGTCTGCTTACAAATATATAAGGTATTTAAACCGGCTAGCGTTATAAGATCCTCTGTCTCTCGAAGCCATTTTGCTTCCATATTAAAAGTATAGTTTCTTACGTGTGAAAAGAGATAGCGTGGGGCCGGTTACGAGAATTTAACGGCTATATGATTATCACCTATTGATATATAACACAATGGGGTAGAACATTCATATAATCAGAATTAAATAGATATAACTGCAAACATGTTCTAATGGTTACTATAATCTATAAATAGATCACAAATTTCTGAATTATAAATTTAATCTTACACGTAGGGACGAATCCATAGCCATGAATGTGACGTTTTGAAACCGACTCTAGGCTCGCGTCATAGAGTATCGTTCTGTTCTCCTCTACAAGCCCAATTGTAATTTACACAATCTAAGCTCGAATTCAATCAATGGACTAGAGTGTTTAAGACTCGGTTTGGAAAATACACATTTAAATTATTACTAAATAACCAAAAAGTTGAAGTAACAAAACATAGATATATTTATTATTTAATATATATGTACAATTTGACGGAAATGGTCTGTATCATCGTCTTCTTAACCGCCTCGTACCCGTATTTTAATACTCATCATTTTCGAATGGATGGTTTGGATGACCAGCTCCCCTAAAAATCACCCAAAAATTAGGATTTCTCAATATAATTATCATAAAATATCATTATCAATTCTGATGATAACATGGTTAGCGAAAACCTGGTCCAGTACTGAGATTGTGTATTATCTTCAGTGTGATGCAAAACTATAACTTACTATTATTGATCAACTCTTAGTGGTAAAATATTATGAAAATGAGCATAGTTATCTCCTGGTTAATAAAATAATAGTCATAAGTTCAACGATACATAATATAGATTTCCCTGAAAATTGACATTTTCAGAATTACTTACTCTGAATGTTGGCAAACTCTTCCGTTGCAGTCAAACGTATCCAAAACGGCGGCATCAGCGGTCTCAAGTTGGAAATCGAAAATGTCGATATTTTCTGCTATTCTGGATTTGGTGACCGATTTGGGAATTGGAACAACGCCGAGTTGATGAAGGTATCTAAAATTTTAAATTTTGGTTTACAGAAAAGTAAAAATGTTGGTTGGATCAAACGCATCGTTGGGGAAAAGCCGTGAGCCTTCATGTTCGTTTCTAAAATTCGGAATAATAACTAGTTGTTGGACAATTTCCGGGAAATTGAAAACTCTTCTAGTAAATTACTTTGAACATTCGGCATAAAACTAACCTTCACTTCTTTCAAAACTGGCTTTTATTTAGGGAATTAATCTAGTCATTGCAGACTTCCCAAAGCCAATATAACTATTTCCTTTTTGTAAATGATGCATTTAAAACTTTTATTTGATTGCATTTGCAGACAGTTTTTAATGACTTACCTTAAAATTATCTGAGCTGGGGTCTTTTTGTATTTTTCAGCTAGGGCCAATATTTTAGGCTCTTTGACCAATATTGGGTCGCCAGGTTTGGCCCATGGCCTATCGGGGGATCCCAAAGGACTGTAAGCAGTTACGACCACATCTACTGACTTACAGAAGGCAGTGAGCTTTTTTTGGTTAAGGTATGGATGGCATTCTACCTGGAATAAATAGAACATATCATCCTTCTTCTTTTCAACAGCAAAATATAGTATTCCTAATTCTGTCTAGTGTTAGTTAAATATTTATTTCTCCTAATGATGGTAAGCATAAAACAAACAAGTTTAACATCTACTAGTTACCTGATTTGTCACTGGCTTTACTTTGGCATTTTGGATAAGTCGTTCTAATTGTCTTTTGTTGAAGTTAGATACGCCAATAGACTTAGCGAGTCCTTTTTTATGGATTTCTTCGAAAGCTTTCCATGTGTCTACATAGTCCACATCTCCGTAGATTGTTTTACCGTCTGGACCTTTTGGAGTGTATTCCTCTCCTTGCTTAAAAAAAACATCACCAATTAAACTGAACCTATTTAATAATAATAATAATAATAGACAAATTCAGTTTACTATTTTATCAGTCGTGGTTGTTGATGAGTTATGGCTTGGGAAATCGAATAGGGCTAAAAGTGATAGGTTGTAATGCAAAAGTTGAAGATATCATTTGGGTTTATGAGCTTCAAAATTATTTTGCTTCTTGGTTCAAAAAGGTTTATAGCCGAAATATTACGAAAAAAGGACAAAATTCCCAGTTTGGTTTAGTCAAGTAACTACCAAATTCATTACCTATCTAGACTTTCTTTTGACATGTTTAAATGTTCAAGATTTGCTAACGAAGACATAAGATCTCTTTACCGTTGTTTTAAAATTAAAGAAGTAAAATAAATAATGACCTTTAGATTTCAATGTCATCTGAAAGGTTATATAAAGTATTTTGTATTTTATCATTTACGTAATTTGTACACCAAATCTAACGATGATTCATGCAAACTGTTCGTTAAATGTAGCACTTGAACTTAAATCTAATCGGGGGACGCAAGTGAGATATTGTAAGTCGTACTATTATGTGTCTAGAAAATATTCTGTCAGAACTCTGTTGAGACAATGCTTTAGACACTGCCTTTCTCCCGAAGATATCGATGTTTGAGGTCTATATTGAAGGCATACATAATTCTTTACATGTCGTATGAGACTATCACTGTCGCGTGTGGTTGTTTCGCTCTTCAATCAATGGTTATATAAAGCATTTTGCATTTTGCCAGATACGTAAAAAGAAAATACTGCGCAATCAGAAAGAAATTATGCAGTCATAATAGGTTTTACTCTTATTCTTGCGAAAGTTGCGCATGCGTCAGCATGACGCTTGTCAGCTGCGCAGATTACAGTTTCCCTATTTATCCCATACATTGTGTGATACAGTTGATTTTTATGAGATTCTCTAAAGACGCCTAAATCACCATTACAAATTTATCCCACATGTCCAGCGTCTCCGTCCTGGTCACCATTCTCATTATTATCGTGATTCTCATTCTCATCACCATCATGATTCTCATTATCTTCGTTGTTGTTGTGCAGGTTTAGCAGTTCGCCTTCTACTTCTTGTTTGATGGTGTTCAGTCTCGTAGTTGGGATGAGATTGTTTTTGATGATAACACGATATTGATCTGCCACCCTCTGCTCTCTTATATGCAGCTATAGATAATCTCTGCAGAATTCAGTATCCAGTCCTTGTCGATAGCCGATGGTCTCTCGTCCTAACGGTGTTACCCTAAAATAGATACGCATTATTGATTCACTCATGGACGGGGTCCATTTCAAGCGTCGGCGTCGCCTGGGTAATCCCGCCTGAGTGAGCGCTAGCTGAAGTTCCTGCGCAGCACCCAGACTAACTCAAACTAACTCAACGGGCGGTATCTGGTTTCTTAGGTGACACCTGTGTCGTTGTTGTGGTTGTGGAGCTGCAGCTTCTAGTACAGCAGGGGCCCGCCTCGTCCTCCGACGTCCCGCAAGCTGTCATGTCCAGACATACCATGGCGATCCCCAGGTAGCGATCTTTCTCCGAGGCTTCGGTTGATCTCCATTTTCATGGGGCAGGTAAATCGGACCCGTGGAGACGTCACGCCCCAAAGCAGTTTTTCTTGTTCATTATTTAATTAAAATATGGTTAAATTTTGAAAACCTGTCCACACAATAGATTCAAATGACACGATGCTCCTATGCTTCATGATTTTGATTAAAAAAAATAGGATGTTCCATTTGAAAAATTTAACTTAACATATTTTTTTATTTTATGATGTTTGTTTGTAGGAATTTGACAGTGAATCGTGGCGGTTCAGGACAAACCCTACAACTTTTGTATTTGCCATTTTTTGATATCTTAAAATATACTCTGTAGGTGGGTATCAAAATATAAGCGGATACCCTGTACTTTACTTAATATAATTTAAATTTTGGTAAATTGATTTTGGATAATTTATAACATTTTTGCAACGTTTTTAATATTTAAGACAATATGGGTTGGTAAAAGTTATCTCTGATTTTTTCAGGTAAACGATATATTGTGGTCCATGCTGGAGCAAAAGATGGCTGCATTAAAGGCCCTTATTTAATATTATTTAATATTCAAAAGTGGGTTAAAGACAGAGCATTATAATCACAACATGAATAGGAAAATTTTTGAAAACTAGTTTAAAACTCAATTGGTTTCGAATCTCCCTCCAAAGTCATTAATAATCATGGACAATATGCAAGCTACCATTCTGGTCTATCAGATAAATCTCATGAAAATCTAATTTAGTGGATAAAGAAAAAGGATATTAACTTTCCACAAAAAGTGTTGAAGGAAGCAATATGGAGCATTACACTTAAAAACCACCCCAGTAAAAAAACTACTTATTTGATGAGTATATTAATCATCTCCCAGACTGGAGAACATCGAAGTACAAAGTCTGGAGCTGATCAATGACAGTTTGTGACAAGAGGGGTTGCATTGTATTAGCTGGCAGGAACGTCAAACTGGTGAGAGCAGTTTGATTACGGGGAGTGACGCCCCCGCCATTCCAAGGTGCCACGGGATGTGGCCCATCAAATCTCATCGTCCTCCTGCAGGCTTAAGAACACTAGAGTACACAGTCTGGAGCTGATCACTGGAGAGTGATCCAACAAACCCCATTTTTATCCCTGTCAGACTAGAGATCTCCAGAGCAATGAGTCTGAGGCCGATGCTTCCAGTGGAAGCGGCCCCAGGTGGTAGATGCATACGCCTACTCGCATCGTCCGGTGAAAGACCACCCCACCAGAACTGGGAGGAGCTAAGTGGTTTTTCCAAATCACGTTCCGCTTCCGCGCTAGTGTTCCCGGCTTCCACAGTAGGAATATATGGACATGATGGTGCTTCCAGGATCAAAATATTCCGGAGGTAAACTCCCCGGCCATTCGGATCTCCGGGCGCTGGGTGGCCCTGGGAGCCCTTCATTCCGCATTTCACAGACAGCAAAGATACCGAACCAATTTAGAATAGATTTCTGCAACATAAGAGGCCTAAATACAAACATAAATTCGGTACACCAACATCTACAAGCAAATAGACCACACATATTAGCCCTTACAGAAACACAAGTATGTTCTACAACAACAGCAGTGAACTACCCCTATGCTGGTTACGACTTACATACCCGATTTAGACATAAGTTCGGAATATGCCTTTTTGTACCAAGCGACCTTTCATGTCACCGCGAGGAAACACTCGAACCGAACAACCTTGACGTCATGTGGCTCAAGTTCGGGATTAACCAAGTTTATATGTTGTCTCTATCGCCCTTCGAGCGATAGAGCCTACCAAAGCTTTTTCTCAATACTAGCTACCACTTTTGACTCGATACAGATCGATCACCCCAGTTTAGAAATAATCGATCTGGGATACTTCAATGCCCACAACACAAACTGGCTCAAACATCACAACAAGACCGACAACGAAGGTAGAGAAGCTGAAGCATTTGCCATCAGTTGCGGGCTGACTCAACTTGTAGACGAACCAACTCGAATCTCAGAGAGGGGCGAATTCGCCGCCCTCCTGGATCTTTTTCTAACCACCAATCCTGACCAGTACAAAAGTACAGTTGGTCCGCCATTAGGTACTTCCGACTACAAACTTATTACAACGCTGTGTGAATTGCCACTCATACAGAAAGACCCACCATTGCCTCGCAAAATCTGGCCTTACAATTCTGCAAACTGGAACGATCTAAGAAAGTTCTACCTAGATTTTCCTTGGCTCGACGTCTGCTTTGGCAGTGACGACCCCTCAGTCTGCTGCGAAGAGATCACGCAAGTAATCTCCTCAGGAATGGAAGCATACATCCCAAATTCCATCAAGTTACCATCAAAAGGAAAGCCCTGGTTCGACAGAATATGCGAAAGAGCTGTAGGTAGGAAACAGCAATCCTACAAGTACTGGCAGCAAAATCAGACCGCTGAAAATCGCAATTATTTTGTCGAAACTAGAAACGAATGCAAACGTGTGCTCGACGAAACTAGGGACAAACACAATCAAAGGATCAGGAATAAACTTTTGCAATGTCGCAGTGGTTCCAGGAATTTCTGGTCGGTAGCAAAGGCAGTAAGTAACAACTTTACAAAAACGTCTTTCCCACCTTTGACGGACGAACGTGGCATCACGGCGACTACAGCCAAGGAAGAAGCAAACATGTTCGCTAAAATGTTTTCATCGCACTCTACCTTAGACGACCCCCATGGCAAGACTCTCCCCACCATATCGAACATCAACACTACCATGGCAGAAGTCAAGTTTCATCACCATGATATTCGCAAAATCCTTAAAGAACTAGATACGCAAAAGGCATCAGGACCGGACTGAATACCTGCATCGTGCTAAAGAACTACGCCAACGAACTAACACCCGTTTTTTCCAGGCTTTTTTGTCTTTCTTACGGAAAAGGGATTTACCCATCCTCTTGGAAAGTCGCTCGAGTGCAACCTGTTTCAAAAAAAGGCAAGAAAACCACGCCCTCAAGCTATCGCCCAATTGCCTTGCTTCCAATAATCTCCAAAGTCATGGAACGTGTAGTCTACCAGCAACTACTCAAGTACCTCGAGAACAACAAAATAATCAGCGATAATCAATACGGCTTTCGCAAAGAGAGATCGACAGGAGATATATTGGCCTATGTCACTCATATATGGAGTAGGGCAATTGAAAATTACGGAGAGTCTCGAGTGATTGCGTTGGATATTTCAAAGGCATTCGACAGAGTTTGGCATGACGGCCTGCTCAACAAACTGCCGTCCTTCGGACTGCCAGCCTCTCTCTGCAGCTGGCTGGCCAGTTTCCTTAAGAACCGATCCCTACACGTTGCAGTCGATGGACACATCTCGGCGTGCTCAGGGCGCAATACTTTCACCAACTCTGTTCCTCATCTACATTAATGACCTGCTGATCGAAACGAATAATCCTGTTTACAGTTTTGCAGATAACAGTACCCTTGTCTCTCACTTTAAATCAGAAAAGCCCTTACCAGCGACTGAGACTCACCACCGCATACAGGAGCAGATTACAGCTATTAATCAAGACCTGGAGAAAGTTCAAGCTTGGGGCGACCGAAATTTGGTCCAGTTCAATGCAGCAAAGACCCAAGCAGCAACGTTTACCAAGAGGGCCAATACAGCGGGCCCTGACATCATTATGGCAGGATCGACCATTCCTTTATCCTCGCAATTCGGACTGCAGGGTGTCTCGGTCAACAGCAATATGTCATGGCATGACCATGTTGCTAACATCGCAAAATCAGCCTCCCAGAAGCTTGGTGCGCTATTTCGCAACAAAAAACTCTATACACCGCAGCAGTTGCTCTTGCTGTACAAAGCGCAAATAAGACCGTGCTTAGAATATTGCTCACATATCTGGGGTGCCGCACCAAAGCACACCCTAAAGCTGCTGGATTCCATTCAGAAGAGAGCTGTGCGTCTCGTCGGCTACCCGGAATCTGGATAGTCTGGAACACCGCAGACATGTGGCCGAGTTGTCTCTGTTTTACAGATGCTTTCACGGCAGATGTTCCCAGGATTTGGCCCGCATCATCCCGCCCCTGGCAACTCCTGTCAGACAGTCACGACAGATGGCAGTAGCGCACCAGTTCGTCGTACAACTAGAAACACCTAGAACATCGCTTTACAAGAACTCCTTTGTCTGGCGCACTGCATCACTGTGGAACTCACTTCCAGGACATCTGTTTCCCACTAATTACAACCTACAACTATTCAAGAACCGTGTCAATCAACATCTTCGCACACACACCGCTCGTCGAGCGCCATAGGATCTCCCTTTAGTGTGTGTGCCACTGCCATAAAAAAAAAATTAGGACATCCAATTTTACGATTGCCACCACACCAGTTTAATACAATTGAAATGGGTGGTCTGAATATAAACGAAAATACGTTCAACATATTTCTAATCTTAAGGGATCACCATCAGAATCTTTGGCTACCTAGAATGCCTCGGATAATCCGCCACTTGTAAGTACTACCGACGAAGATGACAACGATGACGAAGACAATAACTCTGACGTCAGCTCTGACTCTGAAAATACTGATTGATAGCTTTTTTTGCTATAGTAAATTTAATTTTGTGATTTGTTATAAGTATTTCAACCATATCGCTATACAATTACATTAACTTGCTAATGCAATGGTGTGATTTTTTTAGAACTGTATTTTTTATTGTTTGGATTAACATTTTAAATTTATATGTTAGTTCTTGCTTCTCGCTCGTAGTATTACATGCTTAAAATGAGATGGAATCCCTCTCGGACATATTTTTTTCAATTAGAAAAAATATAATTATTAAAATTATATGCTAATTTACTTATTATTAAATAATGTATATTGTTAAATATAAATTGGATTATAGAAGCTAAATAATAAAACATATAATTTATTTTTTATTACGCATGCATCATAATCAACGATTATCGCACGCTGCAGCGTGCTTAAAATGATGTTTATGATGCGCCTACCTTTTTAAAGGTTGCTATGGAAACATTTGTTCATGTCAAATATGACAGATTAATATATTTGTCAATATAACCCTTAAGTTTGATATTTAAAACATTTTTGAGATTATGATGCATTCGTAATAAAAAAGAGCGTATGATATACGTGTATAAGATGCCTTTAAACCCCTTGCGACTTACAAAACACTCCGCTGCGCGTCGTGTTTTGAAATATGTCGCGCGTGCTTTAAAGGCCCTCTTATACACTTACATCATAATATACTAATATATGCTATTAATAATCTTAAGAGGTTAATTTTTTGGTAATGTGGTTAGCTCAATGAATTTTCTTTCAATCAACGGTACTATAAAAATAATTATTCTCGCCGTTTTTTCCGCCTTGTCCCTTAAATTGTTTTTTATTATGCATGCATCATAATCAACGATTATCGCACGCTGCAGCGTGCCTAAAATGATATTTATGATGCGCCTACTGCTTTAAAGGTTGCTATAGAAACATTTGATCATGTCAAATGTGACAGATTAAA
>MU186891.1:11841-35765 GCA_016904865.1 Pissodes strobi
AGTGCTTTCTAATCTTTTTAACATTTTGCCATTTTCCTATTTTATTTATTTGTGTCATTTAATTATTTCTTCCTTGTTTGCATTTATTTTTCCTTAAATTTTTCTTCACTGCCTCTGCTTTGTATAATTTTTTTCTTATTATTAGTTGTTATGAAGACTTTATCAGACTCTTTTAAAATATATTTTGTACTGCTCGTTATTTTTTCTTAATAATCAGACATGGGGACCAATAATTAATCCTCGATTGGAACGCAGAACATTTTATAGGGCTACTTCGATGAAATCTGGATGGGCTTCTCTTGGTACTAGGAACCTCGAGAGGAACCTCAACGCATAAGACTTTGTGTTGAGAGTTGAGACCCACAGTGACAGAAGAGCTACAGACTACAGCCTAGGAGCTACAGTAGCGGCTTATCAGGGAAGGCAGTGCTTCCCTTGGAAAAATGCATAAAAAAGGTTTTTATTGTACTAAACCGGCGTCTATCTGAAGTAAAGTGTCGACCTTCGGACCTGCGCATTTGGCAGGAGCCCGGTGCTGTCGTTCTAATATTCCACTTCACACGTGGCCCTCCGCACGCTTCGTTCGCTCCAGGGGCGCATCCAAACAAAACTAATTCAAACTAACCCAAGGCAATGCCTAAAATCAAGAAAAAGCTAGAAATATCAACTTTGAAAAATATATGAATTAGCACGTGCGCATGCGTGAAGGCTCAAAATTGCAGTAAGTAGACGCGAATTTGTACTGACGGGTTCAGCACTATCGCTATCTTGCTTTGGTCTCCCGTTATAGCACGCAAACTAACCCAAACTAGCCTCTCTTCCCTCTGGACAGTTACATGTATATTAAAGTCGTGATTGTCGTCTTTTTCCCGATAAAAATCTGATAAGAACCTTCCAATTTTTGCAATATTTTCTAAATATTTCGTCTGCCTCCCCTACAGGAATTAGCAGGAAATGAGTAGCTACCTCTGGAATAAAATCACAAACCGTCAAAGAATTTTTTTTTGTCGACGAAATTTCGTTATTGAAATTAACCGTCCTGCATAGGTAACAATACCCTCTCTAACTGTTTATTCGTTTGAACACGCGGACTAGGTCGAAAGACGTCCCACGCGATTCGACGCGTGGGTGTGGACAAGGCCTTTGGAAACGAGACACGCCCGTGTAGCCTATATTACAATGCTGTGTATTCGGAGCCCACGGACCTAAGGACAATGATAGGCGAGCGGTAATTCGAAAGGAAAATAGGAGAGGTGCCTTTTGGTCTATGAACCGAGATCATTAGTGAATGTTCAAAGATATATCTAATCTGCGTAAATACAGATAGTAATGTTATAGTTCTGGCCATATATATTGGCCAGCTTGAACTTTTAGTTTAAATATTTCTCTGGCTAAAATATCTAAAGTGCAGGGGCGGATTAGGAGAGAAATATTTTTTAATTTCCTGAAAGACCGTAAAAAATAAATCGCCTTTGAGTATACAGGGTGTTTCTGTGTCCATCTTGAGAGAGAAACTTCATATGAACATATGTCCCAAAAGTCTTAACTTTTGAACTACAGGGTGCTAAACTTTTAAGATTTTTTTTTATTATAACTTTGGTGTAACCCTATATATTTTTGTGAAATTTGGTGCACGCCTTCTATGCATCAAGATGCATTTTCTGATGTATAAACAATGTTATTATTTTTACCAGTGGCGTCTGTACGGGTATTGAGTTGAATATTTTTGAAGAAAAATATGTTACGCCACTGCTTTTTCTCAAAGTAAAAATCATTTTTGAAATCCTCATTCCTTTCTGAGTAAATGTGGTCTCTTGATCTTTTTCCGTTTGAGGTACAGTTTTCGCATAAAAAAATTAAATTCATTCATTTGCACGTTTTCGTAAGTGGTCTAGCGAGATGCAAATGAATGAACCTTATTTTTTTATGCGAAAATCGTACGTCAAGCGAAAAAAGATCAAGAGACCACATTTGCTCAAAAAGGAATGGGGATTTCAAAAATAATTTTTACTTTAAAAACAAGCAGTGGCGTAACATATTTTTCTTTTAAAATATGCAATTCAAATACCGTACAGGCGCCACTGGTAAAAGTAATAAAATTGTTTGTACATCAGAATATGCATCTTGATGCATGGATGGCGTGTACCAAATTTCACAAAAATTTCTAGGTTAATAACATAGTTATAATAAAAAAATTAATTTTTTTCTTAAAATTTTAGCACCCTGTAGGTCAAAAGTTAAGACTTTTAGCACATATGTTCATATGACGTGTTTTTCTCAAAATTGACCCAAGAATAACCTCCTTAAAAAAGAAAATTGCCGCTTCGATTTCAGCCGCTGGCAGTTGAAGAAGCACAATATGGTACACTCTTAATGCTTTTATCGCGTATGGTCAGGAACAAGGATTCTTTGAATGCTCTAGAATTCAAGGCCCCCCTGCACCTTAATTGATAATATGTTTACTAATGCTTCTCTCTCAAGCACAGAAACCTTGGATGTATTCTCAACATCATTTTCTAGTGAAAATATCAATTACTTGAACTTTTTACTGTCCAAGGAAGATCGGTTTTCTGCTCTGGAGATTCTTGATTTTGAAGATAAATTTACGTATTTTTTTGATACTTTCCAGAGTTTGTTCAACATGAGTTTTCCCCATGTAACTAAGCGCAAAAATAGTCAAAAGAAGCCAAATTTATGGGTGACTCCCGCAATTGTTAATGAGGATGAACAGTTACGGCTTCTTCTTTCCCAAATCAGATGTGATAATTGTGTTGAACTCTTAACTTCTTACAGAGCCAGGCTCAAGAACCACAGGAGGAATATTGTTGCTGCAAAGAAGAGGTATAATTCTGAAAAAATATCAACTTCCACCAATATATTGTGATTAGGTCAACTTCAAACTTTTCGTATCATAAATCAAAAAGGCTTCCAGAGTCAATTTATGTTGGTGGTCATGAAGTCGCTGGTCCCCAGAATGTTGCAAATTCATTTAATAAATTTTTTATTGACTCGGTATCGATGCACACAGAGAACTTTAAGGTTCCAATTACCATTGAGATGCCATGCACCAGTTTTCCATCAATTTTCTTACTTCCTCTTAATCAGCATGAAACTCTAACAATTATTAAATCTGCTTCAATGAAGAGGTCTTGTTACGTGAGTGTTCCACCGGAATTCTCTCTGTGTTGACTCATCTCATAAATCTATCGTTCCAATTTGGCTACTTTCCTAAAGAACTCAGAACTGCCATTGTTTTACCTCTTCTCAAAAAAGGTGACATATCACTTGTTGAGAATTACCTACAGGCCTGTTGCCCTACTGTCTGTGTTTTCGAAGATTTTTGAAAAATCTTATAAAAAATGACTTGTCAACTTTCTAGATGCATTTAATGTATTGTCGTGTCATCAGTTTGGATTTCGCGCGGGACTCTCCATATCGGATGCCATAATGTCCTTCTATGCCACAATTTTAAATAATTGTGTGGGTATATTTTTTGATTTCACTAGGGCGTTCGATACTATTAACCACACCTTGCTTTTGAACCAACTTTTTCATTATGGAATAAGAGGCCCAGCTATTGAATGGATTAAGACATACTTGTTGGATAGGACACAGGCTGTGAGACTTAAAGTTGAAGATGGAATATCTATGTCTGATTGGTTGTCAGTTGTAACTGGGGTTCCCCAGGGCAGTGTTCTTGGCCCAGTACTCTTTTTGCTGTTTATAAATGACATGCCTTTCCTGGTTGATGACCGTTATTTGTCTCTTTTTGCTGACGATACATCAGCTATTGTTGCTGGAAATGACTATCAAGAGCTTCATTTGCGGGCTAGCAAGTGTATACAAGATATCGCAGGATGGTGCCAGAGAAATGGTCTTTGCCTAAATAGCTCAAAAACAAACTTTATGGTTTTTACTCCAATTCGTGCCATTCAAGATAGGAGTTTATTGCTGAGAGAGGGTTTAGCTCATCTTATTCAGCAGGATTCCGCTAAATTTTTGGGAATCATGGTTGACAGACATTTATCTTGGGATGACCAGGTTAGGTCAGTATGCAGAAAGTTATCACAGAGCAACTATGCTATTCTGCAACGTAGATGGCTTTACTCTTAAAACTTTTTACTATGCTTTTTATTCTGCTTTAGCCTATGGCTTGTATATATGGGAAAACTCCTCCAGTATAGAAAGGGTGTTAATCTGTTAAAAGACAATTATTCGAACTATGTATAGACTTCCGTTTAGAGAATCTTGTGTCAGATCTTTAAAATGCAAAGAATCCCAACAGTGATAAATGTCTATATCCTTCAATGTGCATGTCAAGTGTTTAAAAATTCTGATACCTATAGAAAGGTTGGAGATGTAAATTTATATAATACACGTAATGCTAACAAATTCCTTATTCCTATGACTCGGTTATCTCAGGTGCAGGATGGTCTGGTGATTGTATCTTTAAAAATATTTAATCATCTTCCAGAACGTATTAAGGGTGAAAAACAACCCACTCACGTTTTAAGAGCTCCGTTCCCTTTTATTCTTCTTAACATAATTTTACTTAGATATAGGATTTTTTTAATGATATTTTGTTTTTTTTTTGTATTTGACAATTCCTTCCTTAGTGTGAGTTTCTTCTCGTGCTAGTGCGCTGAGCACTCTCGCACTGTCTTGGTCCATGTGTTGTTTCGTAATTGATCATGTGTCGTCTTGGTCTTCGTGGTGTTGAATTCTTGGTGCCGGTTAGTGAAGGAGCGAGTATTGTTTGATTTGCGATTTTGAGCTGACAAGAGAATAACTGTAGACACCTAGGCGAGGCTGATCGCTTTGGATTATGCAGATTTCTCCGCAAGTCCAAAACGATCACCCCAGGAAAGAACTGCACGTGATACGCAGGGTGTTACCCCCTGACTCTACTTCTACGCATGGAGCCCATACGGCGAGCTACCCCGTGCAGTCCCTTAATGCCTGTACACCCCCGTTTTTAGGCGGGAACCCGGCCTAGGGCATCAGCGATGCTCTCGTCCCCAGCTGTTTTTGAATCATTCTAGTTCTGTTAGTGATTTATGTGATTTAGAATTTTTGAAAATTTTTGAAAAAAATTGATTTAAAATTTTAATAAATTTTTAGAGTTTGAGATTTTTGATTTTTCGAAAAAGAATGAACCTTTTAGATATTTTGAAAATTTTTGAGTTTTTGAGAATTTTGAGTTTTTGGAAATTTTAAATTTTGAAGATAGAATGATATTGATATTATTATTATTTTTTTTTTTTGGGTTTTTTCATTTTTTCTTTGTGTAATGTGTTGTGATTTAGTGCTCTGGTGGGAGTAGTAAGCTTTTATGTGCTGTTCTGTTTGGATGTGCTACTCTGCTGAATAGTGTTCGTATGATTGGGTTTGTGTGGTTGCGAACTTGTTCTAAGAATATTGTGTGTTTGCCTGCCAGGTATGTGTTTATTGTGTCTACTTTGAGATCGTTGTGAATGTCTGCATTGCGAACGTACCAAGGTGCGTTCACAATTTGTCTGAGTGTTTTGTTTTGGAATGTTTGAAGTTTTTTCTTGTTTGTTTTGCATGCATGTATACTATGGCTCCATATAGAATTTTGGGCTTTATTATCTGATTATAGAGCATTAGTTTGTTCTTTAGTGACATTTTACTATTTCTGTTAATTAATGGATAGAAAGCTTGTTTGGCTGCAATGCCTTCATTAACTTTTGCTTGAATGTGCTTTTGAAAAGTGAGTTTGCTATCTAGGGTTACCCCTAGATATTTAAGAGAGTTTGACCATCTTAGTACTGAGTTTTCGAGATTTAAATTTGGAATAGGTTTATTACGTTTAGTTGTTGTGAGCAAGGCCTGTGTTTTTTCTTCATTAATTTTAATATTCCAAGTTTCTGCCCATTCGTATATGGAGTCTAAGTGTTGTTGTATGTGATTTTTGAGTCTTGTGTGATTGTTGTTTATTGAGAATATGCATGTGTCGTCTGCGTATATGGAGAGTTTAGTGTTTGGGTGTCTAGGTATGTCTGTTGTGTATAATGAGTATAGCGTAGGCGACAGAGGAGAGCCTTGGGGGACTCCTGCCTCTATGCGCCTTGTGGTGGATAGGGCTGTGTTTATTTGTGTAGGGAAGGATCTGTGTTTGAGAAATGAGGCTATGAGTTCAGTTAGTGGAGGTGGAAGATTGTGTAGTCTGTCTAGTTTGTGTATGAGTCCTTCATGCCACACTTTGTCAAAGGCTTTTTCGACGTCAAGGACTACAACTCCGGTCGATGCCCGTCTTTGCAGTCCTCTAGTCGCCTCCTCAACAAGCCTGGCAAGTTGGAGCTCGGTGTTGTGTTGTTTTCTGAACCCAAGCTGTTCGTCTGGGATCAGATTATTTTGTGATATGTGTGAGTTTAATCTCTCCAACATAACCTTCTCCGTCAGCTTGCTCAGCGATGAGAGCAAGCTGATAGGTCGCCAGTTTTGAGGAAAGATTAAGTTTTTGTGAGGTTTAGGGATTAGTATTTTTGCTTTTTTCCAAGATTTTCGAAAGTGTTTTTGCTTTTTTCCAAGATTTTCGAAAGTGTTTTAGTGATAGTATTGTGTTTATTATGTAAGTGAATTTGAGTATGGCTGTTTGTGGTAAGTTTTTTAGTGCTCTGTTTGGTATGTTGTCGTAGCCGGGTGCTTTTTTCGGGTTTAATTGCGCAATAATTTGCGCAATTTCTGCGGTGTTTGTTGGTCGTGTTTCGTCGTCTTGGTGTTCGTTTTCGTAAGTTAGTATTTCTCTGTAGTTTCTCTCTATGGTTGCCTCGTGATCTATATCCTGGGCCCCATCGCCTAAGGTGAATTGCGATTCCAGCGAGTCTGCGAAAGCCTCAGCCTTCTCTTCGCTGGAATACACCATTCCTCTCAGTCCATGGATGTTAGGATATGTCACTTTGTTGCGACCTTGCATCGTTTTGGCGATTTTCCATAGAGAGTTGTTTTGTGGGTTGACTGTGGTGTTGAGTTGTTTTTGTGAGTTTTTATGTCTGTTTTGATTGTATTCGTGAGTCTGTTTGCTAGTATGTTTAAGTCTTGATTGTTTGTTAGTTTGGCTCGTCGTTTTAGCCTGTTTCGGAGCCTTATGTTGTCTTTTATGTTTTGTGGAAGTGAGTATGGGTTGTTTTGTTTTGTGTGTACTGTTTTTGTGGCTGCGTTTATGGCTGCTTGTATCTCCTCAGTGAACCTAGCAACTTCGTTGTCTAGTTCCGCTTTGGAGGCGATGTATGGTAAGTTGTGCATGTTTTGTGTTAAGTGTTCTTTGACTATGTTCCAGTGTATGAATTGTTGTATGTTTGCTTGTTTGTGTTCGTGTATGTTGTTTATTGAGATGGCAATCGGAGAATGATCTGATGAGGATAAATCCTCCAGATTGTCAATCACAACATTGTGTGCGATGTTTTGAGTAAGTACTATGTCTAGTATATCTGAGCGTTCGTGATGGAAGTGTGTGGGTTCAAGTGGTGCTTGTACTGTGAAGTGCAGTTCTTGCGAAGCTCTTAGTAATGCAGTGCCACCAGCATTGGTGGCCCTGTATCCCCAAGATCTATGTTTGCAGTTAAAGTCTCCTGCTGCAAGAACTGGCAATGTGTAGTTGAAGAGTTTTGTGGTTTCGTCTAGTGGTAAGTTGTGTTGTGGTGGTTTGTATACTGAATGAATGACAATGTCTCCGTCAGTTAGACTGACTTTGATGCTTGTCACCTCCAGTATGTCTGACTGTGGTGGTTGTATTGCGTCATGTGTAATGTTGTTTTTTACAAAAATGGCAGTGCCGCCCCCCATACGCTGCGCCCTGTCATTTCTATAGATTGTGTAGTTTTTGATGTGTAATCTTGTTTGTGGGCGTAAGAATGTTTCCTGTACGAGTGCAATGTCTATGTTATTTTCAGTCAGGTAGTCAGCAAACTCGTGTCTTTTGGGGTAAAGAGAGTTCGCGTTCCAACTGACTAAAAATAGGTGCTTTGGTTTATTAGCCATTGAGATTAGCAAATAATTAATCTTCATCGCAAAATGTTGGGTTTTTATTTATAATTTCTGAAATTTTATTCAGTTTTGTTACTATGTCTTGTTCAGACATAGTAAGAAGAGCAATTAATCCGTTTGCTTGCGGCATTGCACTCGCTTGGGAGTTTGTGTTTATGTTTTTGTTTGTGGGTGTTGTTTGTGTAGGTTTTGGAGCTTGTTGTGGTTGTTGTTGTTGTTGTTGTTGTTGTTGTTGTTGTGGTTTTGTGACTTGTGCAAATGATATGTTTGTGTTCACTGGCCGTGTTTGTGGCAGAGGTTTCTTGAAGTTGGGGTTTTTGGAGCATTGTGAGTAGTTAGCTGGGTGTTCCCCCCCGCAGTTGCAACACTTTGCTGGGGTATCAGTGGTTTTGGTGCACTCTTTGTAAAAGTGCGGACCTGCGCACCTATGGCACACAGGTTTGGCGTAGCAGTTTGAGATGGTGTGCCCAAACTGCTGGCATTTGTGACATTGAGTTTGAATTTTGTTAATGCTTCCTCTCTGAAGCTCTACACTGACTGGCATGTAATTGATTCTGTCTTCTTCCAAAATTTTGATGTCGGACTGAGGAAGAAGTACTTTGACTGAGTTGGTAAGAAACTGACGTCTCCTACCGACCTTCAGCCAGTAGATCTCCTTGGGGGAATAGCCCCTGTCCTCTAGGTCGTGTTTGATGTCCTCAATGTTCATTTTGTTATCTAGGCCCTTGATTATGACGTTTAGGAGCCTATCTTCCGGGAGGAAGTAGGAATGATAGGGGTACTTTTTACCCTGCAAATATCTAGTGATGTCTCTATGGTCTCCAGGAGTATTTGGGGTTAATTGAATGTCTAGTTTTGATTTTTTAACATTTCCGAAACCAAGTTTCAGAATTGTCAAATCATGGAATATTACTTTCCAGTACTCGTGGCATCTGATGATGATAGGCACCACATCTGATTTTTTGGGGGCTGATTGGGCACTTGGGGTGGGTTGGAGGGCTTTGATTTGTGTTTGAGTTTGGGCCGAAGTACTGGCCTCTGCATGCTTCTTCATCGAAGCAGCTAATATTGGTTTGACTGTGGCTGGAAAATTATTGGGAGGGATTGTGTCCCTCTTTGATTTTTTCAGAGGTGGGAATTCCTCTGAATTGGGTATTTTGGAAGGTTTTTCAGAGTCTGAAGAGACTTCCATCTCTTCGTCCTCCTTGGTTTCAACTGCGGGGGGTTGCACTATGTTCTGTGTGATGTTTTGTTAAGTGGGTGTGTCTGTGTTGGTGATTTGCGGCACATTAAAATGGTTCGTCATGTTCTTCATATCTGATGAGAGTTCATTGATTTTTGCTAAAAGTTGTGCAATTTGAGCACTCTGCTCATGAATAAGTTTGTGACTTTTGTCCGAGTCTTGTCTTAATTTATTGATAGTTTTTCTAAGCTCGAGGTTTTCTGCCTCAAGCTTTTTGATAAGAGACGACTCCATTTTAATATGTGTCTTGTGTTGTGTTATTGTGTTTGACGTGTGTTTTAACTTACTTGTATGCACTTTGGTATATTGACAATTTCGATGCATATTTATATTTATGTCTATGGAAATAAACTATTTGTATTTGTATTTTGTATTTAACTTATTTCCTGTTATGTTATTATTATAGTATCATTAATGTTATTTTCATGATTGTTTTGATTATTTTTGTTAATAAAACATTTTTTACTTTAGTCATGGCATGCTTGACCATAAAAAATCGAAAAATAATTTGTTTTCCAATGCATGCTCTTCTGACAATAACTCCTGAACGCATGAAGTTATCGATATGCGGTTTAGAGGGGTTTTCCTGCAAATTTGATCTACTTTCTCTTTCTGTTAAAATAATGGTATCATTATATTTGAAATTTCGGAGAAAAATGAAAAAAACCATGAACTTTTGAATTGGCTCCCCCTAGCGGGAACAGCAAATACCAATTTGTCATGGGTATATTTTGTTCTTAATAAGCAAGGTTTCCTCTCACAAACGAGACCTAGTTTGCTCAAATATGTTGAGTCAAACTAAAGTTATAGGCATTTCAATCAGTCAGACTTCTCCCTTCCCCCCCCGCCCATATTTCATGCCCTACAATCAAAAGTGATGAACACAAAAGATGCAGAATTTCACCAGGATTACAGTGGTGGTATTCTTTTATCAACATATAATAAAACATTTTTGAGTAAAATGCATTTTTCTATACCCGACCATAACTATTGCGCCCCCTAGCGGTAGAGGTATGAACATGAAAATTAGTTATATAATTATTTACTGCAAGTCTCTACGATTAGTAGTTTCTTACCTCGCTTATTTGCCCACCCTGTATATTAATTATTCTGTATGTAGAATGTTAGCAAATCTGTGTAGCATTTTATAATGAAATTATCGTTTTATTACTGCAGGCGTTTTATTCAATATGATAATGATATAATAAACCTATCGAGTATGAATTATTGAATTTGTAATATCGGGTCGTTCAAAAGTTATGACGAATCAAATATTTGGTCAAAATTCATCACAGTATCTAAAGACTATAAACCTATGAATGATGAATGATTTGGAACCACCAGAGGGTCCTTGATCCTCAGTAAGGATATGTACATTTATTTACCTATGAATCACCCTGTATACAGTCACAGTACAGTATGATGATGAAATGCTATTGTATTTTTGATGCTGAAGAATTTATATGCTCAGGTCTAATATTTCCTGCCTGAAATCATTGCGTTCTAACAACGGTTATTATCGTTATTATCCTGAACAAGCAGGAAAAATGGTACTAAGTAATATTGACAATGGTTTTCTTTTGTTACAGCCTGGAAGAGCAGCGATGACGGCCACGCACGGCATCGGCCGGACCGCCTTAGCGAGCCGCTAAGCGCCCCAGGGCCGGGGATGGATGGGAATGGCTTCCCGTCAGCCCCTCTGCGCGGCCCCAGCGGGCCTGTGCCGATAAGCATTCCGCTCACTGCGCTACGCCCCTCGCCGGCGGCGCCCGTAACGTTAACGGCGCCCAGACCTGAGGCCGAACGTCGCGACAATGAGTACGTGGAGACGCCACTTAGGGGGCCCCTCACGCCTTCGTCACCGCTGTCCCCGCATCGACCGCCCGCACCGGCGCCGCCGCAAGCACCCATCAACAAGCAGCCGATATCGTTTAGCAAGACGACGCCGGCGGCCTCCTGCGGCTCCGCACGCCCCTCCATCATGTGCACGACTTGCGGAAGGTGCAAGTGTGCGACCTGTCGAGCCCCCAAGTCCTTGCCCCAGTACTGGTCGTGCAACGGGGGTTGTCTCCTCTCCGCGGATTCCATGGTGGACTACGCATCGTGCCTGTGCTGCGTCAAAGGACTGTTCTATCACTGTTCCGATGAGAACGATGTGGACAGCAGCTGCGCGGACAACCCATGCGGGTGCGGACCTGACCGTCGAGCTGCGCGATGGGGTTGCATGGCCGCCTTGGCCTGCGTACTGCCCTGTCTCGTCCTCTATTGGCCGCTGCGCGGAGCAAAAAGGGCGGTGGAACTGTGCTACGAGCGGCACTCGAGATCGGGGTGCCGATGTCGCCCGCCCAAACAGCCGCCCAGGCCGCCCGCCAAACGACTGCTGGGCAACGACTCGTTACAAGACTTTTAATTTATTACTACGTATATTAGTGTACATAGAACTGCCGCCGCATCTGTTGCGGTCTCCAGTATTATCTAGTCCAGCGCCGAGCAGCGGCGCACGAGTGTCTCTCGAGTGTGCCTGAAATAACTCTTGTGTACATCTTTTCCATTAAATTTATTTTTTACAATTTTTTCTCACTTATTTATTTATTATTAATTTAAATTATTTATGATGCGGAGATTGTTGCACTACCACGGTGCCGCTTAATGCGAAACTGTAAAAAGTCAAATATACATACAGAACCCCTATTCACTTCAAACGAAACGAAAAGATGCCCACAAAACCTTTTCGCAGAAAAATCCCATCATCATCCTTTTATTTCTATGGACATCTGCATCTTTCAACTAGTCACTAGAAAAATGACCGTTCAGAAAAAGGCAATGCCGAATATTCCGTGATCAGTGGCGTTCCTACTTGACCGCTTTAATAAGTCATTCAAAAGATCTTTGGATTAGCTCGGGTTGGTTGTAACGTAATGAAGCCCCAATCGTATCATTCGAATATCGTTCTAGTCTATGAAACTAAAAAGAAGCATAATATTGTATATTCAGACTAAGTATACTATCAAATTAAACATTATCTAAACGAACTGGAGCATTTTATCGAATTAAAGCCAGAGGGAGATATTTGTACACACTTGGTTTTGCAATCATCTCCGTTATATTTTTGTTATTGTACTGATACGGGCTGATCCGTCACTTGGGTTCAACCGATAAATCGGCTTTTTAATATTCAAAAGAAATAATTAGAGGTGTATTAATTTTTTTTTTGTTTCCTTTTTCTTACGTGCGATTTTGGTAATGGGCTGTTTGACACGTGCTGGGATATTTCCGGGAAACGAAATATATAAAAATCAAAAAATTCCACTTAATTAATACTAACGAGTTTCGCTAATAACGCTCAGGAATTCAGTATAATTTGTTTAAGCGCGCCCAAACCTATTATTGTTATTATTATTATTACTATTTTTCTTGAATATTCTGTCATTTCGGAAAAATCCCCTGGCGTGTCAAACAGCTCTCATAAAAATCATTTTTTTTATTTATTATTGACTAAATGCGACTGTATACAGTTATTTATGCAGCTGCTCTTTTTCAGATGTTTATTTTGTGTTTTTAATTTTAGTTTTTATGGTAGCGTTCGAAAATGAAAGTGTCATTTGGAGTGCGTTCAGCATTTTACCGAGCTTTTTACATTTCTTATCTAAAATAATTACTCTGGATGTCAAACGAAGTGGAACACGGTATAATACTTACATTTTCATCCCCATTAGTTTTGTCAATAATTTTTTATGTTAGTGCCCTTCGGAAAGGGACAACGTGGTCACACATGTGCTTGCCTTAAATAAATAAAAATTAATATTAATTGATTTATTAAATTCTTAATGAAAATAATGTTTATTTGACTTCCTTTGTCGTGTTGCGCAATTTATTAAAACTACACGTCAGGAGCTTACTTCAAGGAGCTTTCACTAGAATTCCAAAGTTAAGTTGCTTTGGCTAAACGCACGTGGATGTCTCTCCCTGTCTGGTAAACAGGACAATTATACCCTTTAAACCGAGGTCGTGGAATGCTTGATTGCCTCATTTGCTAAGTTGCCCAATTTATCAAGACTGCATTCCAAGTGCCCACCTCAAGAAACTATGGCTAGAACTACAGATATTTAGGTACCTAATGTTTCATTATTGCATTCATTATATTGGGCAGCCACTTCAAAAGGCCCATTTTCAGAATTAAATAGTTGTATCTCTCTCCAGTGCGTTAATCACTCTAGATCTGGAGCAAATATTTCATTACTTCATTTATTATGTGGCCCAATTTATTAAGACTACACCCCAAGCGCTCAAATTCAAGAGGCTTTTGCTAGACTTATATGGACGTCTCTCCTTGTTCGGCAAACAAGGCAATTATGCCCTTTAGACCTCGAGGAAAGCTTGATTGTTAAGTTGCCTAATTTATCAAGACTACACGCCAACTGCCTCATTCAAAATCAATGATTATGTGCTTTTGATCTCGAGGTTTTCATTTCTTAATTTGCGTTAAGTTGTGCAATTTATTAAGCCTACATTCAAGAAACTAGTGAGGAATTATATGGATATATTTTCCACTATGGAAAATAGGGCAGTTATGCTTTTTAGACCTGGGAACAATGCTTCATTACTTCTCGGGCATTTATTACGACTAAACGTCAAGAGCTTAGCTCTAAGAATTATTACCAGAATAAACGATAGACAAAATTGTGCATCTTAGACTTCAAGCTTCATTACTCCATCTCTTAACATGCGCAATTTATTAAGACTACATTCCATGGGCTTGGTTCAAGGAGCTGATAAAGAACAAAATGGATGTAATTCCCAGCATGGAGAAGAGGGCAGTAAAGCATACTAGATCTCGAGGTAATGCTGCATTAGTTCATTTGTTAAAATTTACAGTTTATTAAGACTACATGGAGCTATTACTACAAAAATGGTAATCAGAGCAGTTATGGCATTTAAACTTTGAAATAATACTTTATTACTTTGTCTGTTATGTTGCGCAATTTATTAAGACTACTTATTAAGGCCCTAATTCAAGAAACTATTGATACATTTTCCACTATGGAAAACAGGGTAGTTATGCGTTTTAGACCTCGAAATAACGCTTCATTACTTCGGTTATTATGTTTTGCAATTTATTAAGACTATACGCCAAGAGCTGAGGTTATTACCAGAATAAACGATGGAGAAATTGTGCACCTTAGACTTCAAGGTTCATTACTTCATCTCTTAAGATGTGCAATTTATTAAAACTACATTCCATGGGCTTCAAAGAGCTGTTGAAGAATTACATGGATGCATTTGAAGAATTACATGAATGCATTTTCCAGTATGGAGAAGAGGGCAGTTAAGAAGCATATTAGATCTCGAGGTAATGATTACTTCATTTGTTAAAATTAAAAATTTTTTAAGACTACATAGAGCTACTGCAATAATTATGGACATCTCTCTGAGTATTGTATGGTTAAACTTTGAAATAATGCTTCATGACTTTGTCTATCATGTTGCGCGATTTATTAAGACTACATACCAAGGTCCTAATTCAAGAACCTATTGAGGGACTATATGGATACCTTTTCCACTATGGAAAAGAGGGCAGCCATGCGTTTTAGACCTCGGAATAAAGCTTCATTACTTCTGCTATTAAGTTTTGCAATTTATTAAGACTGTATACCGCGAGCTTAGGTCTACAAGTTATTACCAGAATAAATGATGCACCTTAGACTTCAGGGTTCGTTGCTTCATCTGTTAAGATGTGCAATTTATTAAGACTACATTCCATGGGCTTGATTCAAGGAGCTGTTGAGGAGCTTCGTGGCTGTATTTCCCAGCATCGAGAAGAGAGAAGTTAAGCATACTAGACCTCTAGGTAATGCTGCATTACTTCATTTGTAAAATTCACAACTTACTAAGACTATATGAAGCCATTGCTATAATTATGGATGTCTCTCTCAGTATGGTAATCAGAGCAATTATGCATTTAAACTTTGAAATAATACTTCATTAATTTGTCTGTTATGTTGCGCAATTTATTAAGACTACATACCAAGGTCCTAAGTCAAGAAACTATTGATACCTTTTCCGCTATGGAAAACAGGGCAGTTGCTTCATTATTTCGGGCATTAAATTGTGCAATTTATTAAAACTATGCTCCAAGAGCTTAAGTCTAGGAGTTATTATCAGAATAAACGATAGAGAAAATTGTGCACCTTAGACTTCAAGGTTCATTACTGCATCTCTTAAGATGCGCAGTTTATTAAGACTACGTTCCATGGGCTTTATTCAAGGAGCTGTTGAAGAATTACATGGATGGGTTTTCCAGTATGGACAACAGGGCAACTATGCATATTAGACCTAGAGGTAATGCTGCATTACTTCATTTGTTAAAATTCACAATTTATTAACACTACATGAAGCTATTGCAATAATTAGGGATGTCTCTCGGCATGGTATGGTTAAACTTTCAAATAATACTTCATGACTTTGTCTATTATGTTGCGCAATTTATCAAGACTATATACGAAGGTCCTAATTCAAGAAACTATTGATGCCCTTTCCACTATGGAAAACAGAGGAGTTGCTTCATTATTTTGGGCATTAAGTTGTGCAATTTATTAAGACTATACGCCAAGAGCTGAGGTCTAGGAGTTATTACCAAAATAAACGATAGAGAAAATTGTGCACCTTAGACTTCAAGGTTCATTACTTCATCTCTTAAGATGCGCAATTTATTAAGACTACATTTTATGGGCTTGGTTCAAAAAGCTATTGAAGGATTTCAAGGATGTATTTCCTAGCATGAAGAAGAGGGCAGTTAAGCATAGTAGACCTCGAGGTAATGCATTACTTCGTTTGTTAAAATTCAAATTTTTTTAAGACTACATGGAGCTACTGCTATAATAATGGATGCCTCTCTCAATATGGTAATCAGAGCAATTAAGTATTTAAACTTTGAAATAATCCTTCATTCCTTTGTCTGTTATGTTACCCAATTTATTAAGACTACTTACCAAGGTTCCAATTTAAGAACCTATTGATACCTTTTCCACTATAAAAAACAGGGCAGTTGCTTCATTGTTTCGAGCATTAAGTTGTGCAATTTATTAAGACTATACGCTAAGAGCTTAGATCTAGACTTCACCTTAGACTTCAAGGTTCATTACTTCATCTCTTAAGATGCGTAATTTATTAAGACTACATTCTATGGGTTTGATTCAAGGAGCTGTTAAAGAATTACATGGATGCGTTTCCCACTATGGAGAAGAGAGCAGTTGAGCATATTAGACCTCGAGGTAATGCTGTATTACATCATTTGTAAAATTCACAATTTATTAAGACTGCATGGAGCTATTGCTATATGCCTCTCTCAGAATGGTGATCAGAGCAAATTCATTACTTTTTCTGCTATGTTGCGCAGTTTATTAAGACTACATACCAAGGTTCTAATTTGAGAAACTATTGATACCTTTTCCGCTATGGAAAACAAGGCAGTTACTTCATTATTTCGGGCATTAAGTTGTGCATTTTATTAAGACTATACGTCAAGAGCTTAGGTGTAGGAGTTATTACCAGAATAAACGATATAGAAAATTGTGCACCTTAGACTTCAAGGTTCATTTTTCTTCATCTCTTAAGATGCGTAATTTATTAAGACTACGTTATATGGGTTTGATTCAAGGAGGTGTTAAAGAATTACATGGATGCGTTTCCCAGTATCGAGAAGGAGTCAGTTGAGCATTTTAGACCTCGAACCGCATTACTTCATTTCTTAAAATTCACAATTTATTGAGACTACATGGAGCTATTGCCCTAATTATGGATGTCTCTCTCAATGTGGTAATCAGAGGAATTACGTCATTTAAACTTTGAACTGATACTTCATTACTTTATCTGCTATGTTGCGCTGTTTATTAAGACTACATACCAAGGTCCTAATTTAAGAAATTATTGATACCTTTTGCACTATGGAAAACAGAGCAGTTGCTTCATTATTTCGAGCATTAAGTTGTGCAATTTATTAAGACCATACGCTAAGAGCTTTGGTCTAGCAGTTATTACCAAAATAAACGATAGAGAAAATTGTACACCTTAGACTACAAGCTTCATTATTTCATCCCTTAAGATGGGCAATTTACTAAGACTACACTTCATGTTTTTTATTCAAAGAGCTGTTGAAGAATTACATGGATGTATTTCCCAGTATGGAGAAGAGGGCAGATAAGCATATTAGACCTCGAGTTAATGCCGCATTACTTCATTTGTTAAAATTCACAATTTATTAAGACTAATGGATGTCTCTCTCAGTGTGGTAAACTGAGCAATTGTGTCATTTAAACTTTTAAATAATGATTCGTTACTTTATCTGTTATGTTGCGCAATTTATTAAGACTTCATATTTCATGGGCTTGATTCAAAAAGCTGTTGAAGAATTACGTGGATGCTTTTTCCAGTATGGAGAAGAGGGCAGTTAAGCATATTAGACCTGCCGCATTACTTCACTTGTTAAAATTCACAATTTATTAAGACTACGTGGAGCTATTACAATAATTGTTATGGATGTCTCTCTTGGTATGGTATGGTTAAACTTTGAAATAATGCTTCATGACTTTGTCTAATATGTTGTGCAATTTATTAAGACTACATACAAAGGTCCTAGTTCAAGAACCTATTGAGAGACTATATGGATACCTTTTCCACTATGGAAAACAGGGCAGCCATGCGTTTTAGACCTCGGAATAAAGCTTCATTACTTCGGCTATTAAGTTTTGCAATTTATTAAGACTATACGTCAAGAACTTATCTGGTAGAGTACATAATATGGAAAATTAGGTACAATTTATTAAGACTGCTAAAATTATGGATGTCTCTCTCAGGATGGGATAATAACGAGGTGCCAAAATATGCTTCGACCAGTTTAAATGCTTTGTAACGGTATTGGCCAGCAAAGTGACCGGATATGAATCTAATTGATCATGTTTAAAATAGATTAGTTGTGGGGAATACCGAAGGAGCAATAGTATCGAGTGCAAAGTTCCTTATTAAGCTCTTCAACGTTGGGTCATTAGTATGCGACAATTAGAAGATAAAATAGAAGATTGCCTTGTTTGTAGGTTAATAATTTTTTAACTAATAAATAAGCGTTCCACTTCGTTTGACGTTTTTGGTCATTTAGTTGCGTTAATTTTGTTTTAATTGCTGATCGCTCCAACATGCGTTTTCGAACGTTGCTTTTTAGACAAATTTTCCAATAGACATAAATATATTTTTGTACATGAATATAGCAGCGGAAATGTTCAGGGTTGTATAACTTATGATTGTCAAGAAGAGCGCTTATATTAAAAATAACAAAAACAGTACGTTGTAAGATTTTGTATACAAATTGTTGATGGTACTGATGTAATGTTCCGATAAGCTTTTTCACTTTAAGAGATAGTGTTTTTGTAGATAGGGGAAAGTATTTTTGTAAAGAGATTTTTTATATGATTAATAGTTGCAGTACGAAGATAGCAACCAGATGGATGTATAAGCGATGAGTATAGTCACTCTGTAGGGGACAGGGGCGAAAACAATATTGCAAATAAAATAAATGGAAATGATGCTTATTGTGTGAGTGAGACTGAGAAGTATCTAGTATGTGGACCAAATATTGGCCACTAAATATATTTACAATATTATTCATTCTTGTCCCTTCGATGCGTCTGACTAAGGGACAATCTATAATTAACGCCTGTTCAGTAAATGGTACAAATATTTTGTACAAAGCAGTATTTTAGTGAAAAAGCTTGTTTGCTAGGTGTCTCCCGATGCACTTGATATATACGGACCCGTCTTCTTAAACGACTTTCGCAAAAATAATTTTTTAAACGCTTAAATTGAGTATATTCTAGCGGGCCCCGTATATATCAACTCGTTCCCAAAATTAGCAAAAGTGAGGCATATCGACTGAATGTTTTAAAGCCAAATTTTAAATATTGTTATTAAATGTTTATTATTAAATAATAACGACTTACATATATAACAAGTTAATATAACTGTAACTTCCAAAAAATTTAATATTATATCTACCTAGGTGCTTCAGGTTCGCTTCGTAACTCAGGGTACTCGGAGCAGAATTCGATTAAAAAAAAAACGTTGGGCAAATTAGACATTACTGCGCATCTTTAGCCAGTATTTATCGATGCGCAGACGGTTTTTTAAATAATTTACGCATATAAGTGTAAAGACCGATTTTTTATAAATAAAACTGTGAAAATCGATATTTCATAGATAAAAGAGCGAATGAATCAATATGATTTTTTTTAAATGAAGTCGAAAGAATTGATTTTTGTTATAAAAAACAATTCACAGAAAAATATCGATTTTTTATGGATACAACTGGGAAATGGGTATGATAAACGATATATGAAAGTGTGGACAATCGATTTTTTATGAAAAAACTCAAAAATCTATTTTACATGTGAAAAAGATCTTTCAGAGTTGAAAGTATGGGGAAAATCTACCTTTTATGGGTAAAACGATTTCTTATAGATGGTAAAATAATGGATTAAACTGAGAAAAATCGATATTTGGCAGATGAAAGTGTGAAAAACTCAATGTGGAACTTTCATGAATAAAATTTTCGTAGATGAGTTTGTGAAAAAATGAGCTTTCTGGATAAAATGGTTAACATCGATGTTTCAGATCAGAAGGTTCATGAATAAAACTGGAAAATTGATGAAAGTAGAAAAGCAATGATTTTCCATTGATGAGTGTGTGAAAAATTATTTGTCATGGATAAAAAAAACTGAAAAATCGATAGAATAGATGAAAATGGAAAATTCGTGCATATACTAGATGTTCATGCATGAAATTGTGAAAATCCATATTTTTGAGAAGAAAAATTGAATTTTCATGCACAAAACTAGAAAATAGATTGAAATAAAAAACGATTTTTTCATAGATGAGTTCGTGAAAAATTGACATTTCTGGATAAAAGTGCTAAAATCGATGTTTCATACATATAAAATACAACTTGTATGACTATAACTGGAAATGTAATGAAAGTAAAAAGAAAATGATATTACATTGATAAGTCTGCAAAAAATTATTTGTCGTGGATAAACTGTGAAAAATCGATGAAACTAGAACTGTTGCATATAACTGGATGTGCATGCATGAAATTGTGAAAATCGACATTTCTTACAAGAAAAATTGAACTTTCATGGATAAAGCGGGATAATAGATTAAAATACAAGAATTTACATTTCTGGATAAAATTGCTAAAATCGATATTTCATACATATAAAATAGAATTTTCATGAATATATCTCGAAATCAGATTTAAACCATGAAAATCGATTTTTTATAGATTATTTTGTGATATATTGATCTTTCTGGATAAAAGTGTTAAAATCGGTATTATAATAGATAAAACTAGAGCATTTATGAATAAAACTGGAAAATAGATTAAAGTCAGAAAATTCGCTTTTTGCTTTTTCATAGATGAGTGAGCAAAAAATCGATCTTTCTGGATAAAATCGTTATTTTATAGATGAGTTTGCGAAAAATTGATCTTTCCGGATAAAACCGTTAAAATCAATATTTCATAGATAAAAATAGAAATTTCATGATTAAAAGTGGAATAAAGTAAAAAACTATTTTTCATAGATGAGTTTGTGAAAAATTGATCTTTCTGAATAAAATTGTTAAAATTGAAATTTCAAATACAAAATGAACCTTTCATGAATACAACTGACAATAGATTAAAGTCAGAAAATTTACTTTGTCATAGATGGGTGAGTGAAAACTGCTAAAATCGCTATTTTATAGATGAGTTTGCAAAAAAAAATATCTTTCTAGATAAAATTCTTAAAATCGATATTTCATAGATAAAAGTAAAATTTTCATGATTACAAGTTGAAAACAGATTAAAGTAAAAAAAAAAAACTTTTTTTTTCATAGATGAGTTTGTGAAAAGATGATCCTTCTGGATGAAACTGTTTAAATCGAAATTTCAGATACAAAATTAAATCTTCCATGAATAAAACTGGAAAATAGATTAAAGTCAGAAAATTCACCTTTTCATAGACCAGTGAGTGAAAAATCGATCTTTCTGAATAAAACTGCTAAAATCAATATTTTATAGATGAGTTTGCAAATAATTTATCTTTCGAGATCTAGATAAAATTGTTAAAATCGATACATATTTCATAGATAAAAATAGAACTTTCATGACTAAAAGTGGAAAACATATTAAAATTTAAAAAAATATTTTCCATAGATGAGTTTGTGAAAAATTGATCTTTCTGGATAAAATTGTTAAAATCGAAATTTCAGATACAAAATGGAACCTTTCATCAATAAAACTGAAAAATAGATTAGTCAGAAAATTCACTTTTTCATAGATGAGTGAGTGAAAAATCGATCTTTCTGGATAAAACTGCTAAAATCGATATTTTATAGATGAGTTTGCAAAAAATTTATCTTTCTAAATAAAATTCTTATTATTGATATTTCCTAGCTAAAAATAGAGCTTTCATGACTAAAAGTGAAAAACAGATTAAAGTAAAAAAAGCTATTTTTCATAGATGAGTTAGTGAAAAATTGATCTTTCATGAATGAAACTGGAAAATATATTAAAGTCAAAAAATCCACTTTTTCATAGATGATCGATCTTTCTGGATAAAAATTGCTAAAATCGATATTTTATAGATGTTTGCAAAAAAATTATCTTTCTAGATAAAATTGTTAAAATTGATACATATTTCATAGATAAAAATAGATAGAACTTTTATGACCAAAAGTAGAAAATAGATTGAAGTAAAAAAAGCTATTTTTCATAGATGAGTTTGTGAAACATTTATATTTTTGGATAAATCTGTTAAAATCGCAATTTTAGATATAAAATGAAATCTTCCATGAATAAAACTGAAAATAGCTCAGTCAGAAAATTCACTTTTTCATAGATGAGTGAGTGAAAAGTCGATCTTTCTAGATAAAATTATTAAAATTGATATTTTATAAATAAAAATGGAATTTTCATGACTAAAACTGGAAAACAAATTAAAGTAAAAAAAACTATTTTTCATAGATGAGTTTGTGAAAAATTGATCTTTCTGGATAAAATTGTTAAAATCGAAATTTCAGATACAAAATGGAACTTTCTATGAATAAAAGTGGAAAATAGATTAAAGTCAGAAAAGTCGCTTTTTCATAGGTGAGTGAGTAAATAATCGATCTTTCTGGATAAAAACTGCTGTAAGAAATTGGTCTGCCATAACAAAACTGTGAGGTATCGATATATTCAAAGATTAAAAATGGAACTTTCTTGGATATAATAATCGATAAAAGTCGACAAATTAATTTTTCTTGGATCATTTTATGAAACATTGATGAAACTGTGAAAATCGATATCGCTCAGATGAAAAATGGAACTTTCATGAATAAAATTGGTAAACAGATAAAAGTGAAAAATGAGGTTAAAAATCTATCTTATGGATAAAAATGTGAAAAATGTATATTTCATAGATGAAAAATTGATGTTTCTGGATATGACTATTAAAATTGATACTTTAGGTACCATAAATGGAACTTTCTTGAATATAACTGAAAAACAGAAAAGAAATCGAAAATTTTTCATGGATCAGCTTGTGAAAAATTGATGTTTCATGATGAAACTAAAAATATTCATATTTCTTAGATGAAAAATGGAACCGTCATGAGTAAACCTGGAAAACGAATAAAAGTCGAAAAAGGAATCTGAAAAAATAATCTTTCATGGATAAATCTGTGAAAATCGATATTTTCTAGATGAAAAATGGAACTTTAATGAATAAAACTGTAAAAATTTGCCATGGATGAAACTGTGAAAAATCGATATATTCAGAGATGAAAAATGGAACTTTGAATATAATTGGAAAACAGATAAAAGTCGACTAATTAATTTTTCATGAATGAAACAGGGAAAATCAATATTGCTCAGATGGAAAAATGAAACTTTCATGAATAAAATTGGTAAACAGATAAAAGTGAAAAATGAGTAAAAAAATTATCTTTTATGGATAAAAATGTGAAAAATTGATATTTCATACATGAAAAATTGATGTTTCTGGATAAGACTATTAAAATTGATATTTTAGATACCAAATGGAACTTTCTTGAATATAACTGAAAAACAGAAAAAAAAATCGAAAATTTTTCATGAATCAGCTTGTGAAAAATCGATGTTTCATGATGAAACTGAAAATATCCATATTTCTTAGATGAAAAATGGAATCGTCATGAATAAGGCTGGAAAACGAATAAAAGTCGAAAAACGAATCTGAAAAAATAATCTTTCATGGATTAATCTGTGACAATCGATATTTTCTAGATGAAAGATGGCACTTTAATGAATAAAACTGTAAAAAGTTGCCATGGATGAAACTGAAAAATCGATATTTTCAAAAATTAAAAATGGAATCTTTTTGAATATAATTGGAAAACAGATAAAAGTCGACTAATTAATTTTTCATAAATGAAACAGGGAAAATCGATATTGCTCAGATGGAAAAATGAAACTTTCATGAATAAAAATGGTAAACAGATAAGAGTGAAAAATGAGTGAAAAAATTATCTGTTATGGATAAAAATGTGAAAAATTGATATTTCATACATGAAAAATTGATGTATCTGGATAAGACTATTAAAATTGATATTTTAGATACCAAATGGAACT
>MU186891.1:44593-61950 GCA_016904865.1 Pissodes strobi
TGTTAAGATTAAGATAAGCGTGAACACTGTCCGCTTTTAGTTGCGTTGATAAAACTTTGTAGAACTATTCTTAGATGATGCAGAAAACTTTTGGTGGTACCAAAGTTCAATATCTTTCCGTCCATGTAGTTTTAAAAACGCTTTTCGTACAAAAAATGCCTTATTTTGACTGTTTTGTTAAGATTAAAATAAGCGTGAACACTGTCCGCTTTTAGTTGCGTTGATAAAGCTTTGTAGAACTATTCTTAGATGATGTAGAAAACTTTTGATGGTACCAAAGTTCAATATCTTCGCCTACAGGCATTTCTTAAAGCCCTTTATACACAAAAAATTACTTTAGTTTGACCGTTTTGTTAAGATTAAGATAAGCGTGAACACTGTCCGCTTTTAGTTGCATTTATAAACTTTGTTGAATTATTCTTAAATCATATTGGAAGCTTTTGGTGGTGGAATGTTCCCCGTCCGCAAGTGTTTTTATATAAAAAATATCCTATTTTGTCTGTTTTGGCAAGATAAGGTAAGCGTGTACACTGTCCGCTTTTAGTTGCGTTTATAGTGTTTTGTAGACTTATTCTTGGATGATGCAGGAAGCTTTTGTTTGTACCAAAGTTCAATACCTCCGCGTCCAAGTCTTTCTAAAAACACTTTTTAAACAGAAAATACCTTATTTTGACTGTTGTGTTAAGATTGAGATAAGCGTGAGCAATGTCCGCTATTAGGTGCGCTTATAAAAGTTTGTAGAATTACTCTTAGAAGATGTAGGAAGCTATTGGTGGTACCACAGATCAATGCTCCCCGAACGCAAGTGTTTTTAAAAGTTTCTATATAAAAAATGACTTATTTTGTCTGTTTTGGCAAGATAAGATAAGCTGTCCGCTTTTAGTTGCGTTTCTAAAACTTTGTAGAATTATTCTTAGACGATGTAGGAAGCTTTTGGTAGTACCAAAGATCAATACTCCCCGTCCGCAAGTATTTTTGAAAACAACTTCTATACAAAAAATATCTTATTTTGTCTGTTTTGGCAAGATAAGTTAAGCGTGGACACCCGTTTTTGACTGCGTTTATAAAATTTTATAGAATTATTCTCAGATCATGTAGGAAACGTTTGGTGGTACCAAATATCAATGCTCCCCCCCCCCCCCCCGCAAGTGTTTTTAAAAACACCTTCTATATAAAAAAATCATCTTATTTTGTCGGATTTGGCAAAAGCGTGAACACTGTCCGCTTTTAGTTGCATTTATAAAACTTTTTAGAATTATTTTCAGATGCTATAGGAAGCTTTTGATGGTAACAAATATCAATGCTCCCCGTCTGCAAGTATTTTTAAAAACACTTTATACAAAAAAATACCTAATTTGGCCTGTTTTGTTAAGATTAAGATAAGCGTGAACACTAACCGCTTTCAGTTGCGTTTATAAAACTTTGTAGAATTATTCTTGGATGATGTAAGAAGCTTTTGGTGGTACCAAAGATCAACGCTTCCCCTCCACAAGTGATTTTAAAAACACCTTCTATTTAAAGAAAATATCTTATTTTGTCTGTTTTGGCAAGATAAGATAAGCTTGAAGACTGTCCGCTTTTAGTTGCGTTTATAAAACTTTGTAGAATTATTCTTAGATGATGTAGGGAGCTTTTTTGTGGTGCCAAAGATCAATGCTCCTCGTCCACAAGCGTTTTTAAAAACACCTATATAAAAAATATCTTATTTTGTCTGTTTTGGCAAAATAAGATAAGCGTGAACACTGTCCGCTTTTAGTTGCGTTTATAAAACTTTGTAGAATTATTCTTAGATGATCTAGGAAGCTTTTGGTGGTACCAAAAATCAGTGCTCCCTGTCTATGTGTTTTTAAAAACACCTTTTATATAAAAAAATATCTTATTTTGTCTGTTTTAGAAAGATAAGATAAGCGTGAACACTGTCCGGATTTAGTTACGCTTATAAAACTTTGTAGAATTATTCTTAGATGATGTAGAAAGCTTTTGGTGGTACTAAAGTTCATTATCTCCTCGCCTAAGTATTTTTATAAAGGCTTCTTATAAATGAAATATCTTAATTTGACTGTTTTGCTAAGATTAAGATAAGCGTGAATGTGAACACTGTCCGCTTTTAGTTGCAATTATAAAACTTTGCAAAACTATTCTTAAGTGATGTAGGAAGCTTTTCATCATCATCACACAGCCTGTAGTGTCCACTGCTGAACATAGGCCTCCCTCAATCGTTTCCAATGTTCCCGATCTTGTGCTGATTGAATCCAGTTTGTTGCAATTCTCTTGATATAATCAGTCCAACGTGCCCCTACTTCTAAATGCCTGCAACCTAGGACGTCACCCTATAATGCGTTTAGTCCACCTAGCGTCTTCCATTCTCGCCACATGTCCAGCCCAGTTCCATTTTATATGTGCTATTCTCTCTACAGCATCCTTGATCCCTATTCTAGTTCTAATAATAAGATAAGATAAGCGTGTACACTGTCCGCTTTTAGTTGCGTTTCTAAAACTTTGTAGAATTATTCTTAGACGATGTAGGAAGCCCTTGTTTGTACCAAAGTTCAAGATGTCCCCGTCCAAGTGTTTTTAAAAACCTTTTTTAAAAAACACATTTTGACTATTTTGGAAAGATTAAGATAAACGTGAACACTGTCCGCTTTGAGTAGCATTGACAAAACTTGGTACAATTATTTAACGATAATGTAGAATGCTTTTGGTGGTACCAATTAGGTTATTCATCGAAATTCATTATGCTTGGACTAAACATATCATAATAAACTTTACTTTATTGACTGGCCTGCCCGCTCACCCGATTTGACCCAATTGGACTTAAAACTAATATTATTAAAATTATTTAATTTCAAACGTCTTATATGATATGATGTTTCTAATACCACACTCGTGTTCTTTGTCTACGAATTAATAGAAAAACATAAAAAAAACCTCGCAGTTGCAAGATGGCTGATTTTTTGTTTTATTAATTTTTCGTTGGTTCACTTGTAAAACAACATATAAACGATGTATTCTCTTACGTTTAACGTTTGTGTTTCTGTTTTGTTCTTAACTTCATTCATCTCTGATTTTATGTATGTTTGTTAACAATGAATTTATTTGGAGGGGATTTACACACGAAATGTTCAAATAACATCCATACGGCCCTGCGGCCACGAATTCTCAGCAACCTGATCGTTATTATATACACGGCCGAAAGCTGTTGACCCGAGAATAGAAGAAAGTCAAATTCGTTTCAAATGCAGATGATGGGTCCAAACGTAACAACCTATTATTATTTGGTCACTGCCACGAACAAGATCACCTAACTACCTCTACCATATAATTTTATCTCGACGTGTTACACACCCGAATGCTGTCCGATGTGATGGATTCGATCGGACAAATGTTGCTGCTTTGACACAAGGGTTTCCATTAAGACAGATTTTTTAAACGACGTTTTAAAAATGTCTTCTCGTCCTAACATATTTATTGGTGCTTCGAGACAAGAGTTTTTTTAAATGAGATTTTGAAAGCTTGTTCTCGTCTTAATTTTGTACGTTACACTCGGGGATTTATTCCTAACTTGGGCCAGTTTTTCCGACTGATTTAACTCATTTTGAGAAAAACAGACTTTCCTAGTTCAATTGTTAATAACAAAGCTCAAGCTGGCCCAAATGAATTAGAACTAACCCAAACAAAATAAATATATGTTAACGCGCAAGCGTCCCTGTGCTATATTTTAATACTTCTCTTCGGTTGGTTAGGGTTAGTCTCGATTAACTTGGGTTGGTTTGGGCTAGCATGATACGTTTGAAGTATCCCGCCTGGTTAATGATCTTTCACTTTTAAAATATGATTTTAGTAATTTGAATATGATTACTTACAGGGACTATTTAAAAAAATCGAGATATCGAGAGATAGAAACACGTGAAAGATTTGCTAAATATATGCAAAATTATTTTAAGCATAGACGAGACTTCTGACCTTCCCAGGGTATTTTATCATTATCTGAGATGGGTCTTTTGCGAGTTTAAGCTAATATGGATGCCAACAATCGACCGTGTTGTTGTCTGTTAACAGGATAAGATGCAAAAAAGCAAGAGCGTTCTTATCTGCTTACGGGTGTCTGAGTCAATATTTGCCTTGCGCTTTTAACCGCTTGACTTGGCGAAAGGCGAACGGTTCGAAACGACTCGACTCTCGAAACAAATAAACCTACAGTTAGTTTAGATTGAAATGGAAAATTATTTTATTTTATTGGGTTTTAGAAAGGTTGGTTCATCCTATTTCTCGGAGAGCGATGTGATAGTCGGGAACGTTAATAATTATTGCGCTCTGACCGAGACTAAGGCGGGGTCAGAGCAAATGATTCTAAGGAAAAGGTCAGCATTTTGCATGCCAACTTGTGGGAACTTCAACGTAATTATTTTTGTATAAATTTTCACTGGCTTGCCAGCGATGAATTTGAACCAATTTACTCAGTGATGGTTACAGTTTTAGTGAAAGAGTAACTTTTTGCCAGAGAGAAGGTTCCTTGCGTAGGCTACGCTTCCACGCCCATGGTGAGTGGGTATCTACATAGAAGATAACACGAAATAGGTTCTCCGGGAGATGATTTGCGAGTTGTCTGATATTTTCAATTGGTCACTGTTAATAGATCGCCTGTGTGTGACTTGGATGTCTATTTTGAGTCAAGGGTTCAGGTGTTGCATATAATGAATAAGCTTTGTTATTTTAGCGTTGCCAGCACGTTTTTTGTGGAAAAATGCAAGAGTAAAGTGGCCCCCTAGGGGAAAAATAAATTATATTTTTATATATACGAAGAGTTATAGGTATTTCTATAGTTTTGACTGCTAGTGTAACTTTGAGTTAATTCTTGGTTAGTTTGGATTAGGTTTGATTGGTTTGGATTAGACTGGTTAGTTTGGGTTAATTTTGATTGAATTTGAGTTGCTTGAGTTACTTTTGATTAAATCTGGTTTTCAAGGTTAGTTCGTACCACGTTTTCTATAGAAACGATTAATTTATTGATTTTTTTTCCAAAAATCATTACAATTTTTACAATTATTATTCAGTCAAGTTTGAGCGCTTATAGAAGACTTAATTTTTTTATAAGAACATGATAATTTTAATGTTTATTTTCCGAGGGTCCGCAGTTTCGGTCCGACGGCTCTGGTGAACCACCAACCACCTGCGGGGAAGAAAAACTCGCCGAGAACCTCTAACCCCACAAACCAAGACCTTCCAAGATCATTTAAAGAGCCTAATATCAGACACCTTAGGGTAGCATTAGCAAACAGAAATGATCCACTTGGAAGGGTCAATGCAGAGCAAGCGAGGCAAATAGGGGATGCTTTGGATAGAGCGATAGACGCACACCCGGGTACTCCAAGTACCTCACAGGCCTCTCCACCAACTTTTCGAGGCAGATTCGGGGAAACCCTCCGGGTCACTTGCGACGATGAGGCATCCGCCATAGCTCAACTTCCACTTCTGTGGGAGGAGGCAAATCTGAAGGTGATCCCAGTGGATCAGTTGCCTAGATTGGTGAAAACCACAGTCACCTGGGATCCGGACGTGGTCAGAACCCGTCTGGAGCGACAAAATGTCTGGGCTCACATAGCAGGATGGCAGCTCTTCCATAACGCCCAAAGTACGGAGGAGACCAATCCCGAGCTGCTTCTGGTTTTTGGGGTGCCCACGAAGGACGCAGAGGACATACAAAATAAAGGTGGTAGACTAAGCTATTTGTTTACCACCGTCTCAGCAAATATGACACCGAAAAGGGCCTCCAAAGGGCCGCAAAGCATGTAGAACAGGCCACACCACCAGCAACACCATCGGAAGCGGAAGGAGACAAGAGGAGGTGCAACAAGAAACAAAGATCCAACTTCAGACTCGCCTGAATCTGAGGCTGAAAAAACACCTATAAGGACCTAATGGATAAGAAACTATAGTTCGCCCAGCCGTTGTTGACCCTCGAAACGCATGCAATTGCATGCCTTTCGAGGGTCAACAACGGCTGGGTGAACATTACAACATCTGTCTCTTATCCAAAATAACCTTCAATATAGCATAGCTGCCATTGCAAATCTGAATCAACACCTCAGAAGTAAGCCCGACGTGATTGCTCTTATACATTGTCAAAGGTAAGATATGTGGGCTAACTGGTCTTTCAGGTAGTCTCCTCTACGACACAATCTCTAACAAACCTACGACGTGCATTTATGTACCAAAACATTTACAAGCGAACATATTCCCCAACTAAGCTGCAGTGCGGCTCGTTCTGCATAAAGATTCCGACACCGTAAAGGAAGTTATTTTAGCCTCGGTCTATTTTCCACAAGAACCAGGAGCACCTCTACTAACAGTTGCATTTCAACGATTTGTAGAGTATTCTGAGAAATGCAAACTGGAAATACTTATCGGCTGCGACCTCAATACCCACCACACCATTTGGGGAATCAAACCCCAACCAAAAATCTAACCATAGCCAACAGAGGTAGCGAACCTATATTTGTGACCTCACGCCATCAGACCGTGATAGATTTAAGGCTATCATCGAACAACATCACTGGCACGTCTCCGAAGAAGTCATTTTTGCTGACCACAAGAGAATTGAATTCAATAAAAGAGGTTAAACAACCATACATGAACATACGCAAAACGAACATACAAAACTCAATTAACCATAAGTTTAAGCAAAATACCAAATTAAACTTAGAGAAGCATCAGTACAGCTTAAGAAAGCTCCTGCGGCCTGATGATTGCACAAGGCAGGAACAGAAGGGGAGCTCCGTGGTGAAACAAACAACTAGAACACTTTACCCTGGAATTGATTGCCTTTGGCTTCACAAATGATTGAATTTTGTTTGAATTGTTATAGAGCCACTTCGGCCCCGGCTCAAGGATGTAAACTGCACAAGTGCAAGTTTAGTGACCCTAATGAAATGTGTACCTAGTTTCGTCGATTCGGTATCTATTCGGATACCGTTTTCAAGAAAAGCAAAAAAAAAAAGAACACTTTAGAAAAATGGCTAGCGATGCTTTTAACAAAGCGAAAAGAACAGGAACTGGGAACCAATCAGCACCAGAAAACTTTTAAAAAAGATGTCAGGAGACGAAGAAGGGACGCATGGAGAAATTTCTGCACCGAAATAGCTTCTACAAAAGAGGCAGCTAGAATCGGTAAGGTGCTCTCTAAAGATCACAGCCAACAACGTGGAAGTCTCAGGAAAGGGGATGGAAGTTATACTTCCTCTCAAGAAGAGTCTGCTAAACGTTTGCTGAAAACACATTTTGCTAACTGTAACATCCAACAAGTGACATGGCCAGAAAACAACCAATATGGAGACGATTGGAAATTATGGAACAAGGTCATCACTAAAGAAAAGCTACAGTGGGCTATCAAATCATTCAAGCCCTTTAAATCCCCGGGACAGGACAGATTTGTTCCAGCTCTGCTTCAATGGGGAATCAGGGCTATGGGTGATCATTTAGAATGATATTTAAAGCTTGCCTGGTCCACAAATACGTACCTACCCGAAGCTTGGAGAAATGTAAGAGTTACCTTTAAACCAGGAAAAAAGAACTACTCTGAACCAAAATCATACAGCCCGATTAGCCTAACCTAATTTTTTATGAAAACGCTAGAAAGGCTGTGTGATAGATACATTAGAGGAGATATTCTACCATACCATGATTTCCATTCAAACCGACACGCATATCAGGCTAAAAAATCTACAGAAACAGCACTTCCCTGCGTAGCTTACACAATTGCTCTCGGAGCATTTCTCGACATTGAAGGAGCTTTTGATAAGGATACTCTTCACAGCGTAAATACGGCACTAACAAACCATAGAGTTCACCCCACCATGAGAGGCTGATCGCCAAAATGCTGAAACTTAGAGCAGTAAACCTAACTATAGGTAACAAAATTGTCACAGCACTCGTAACGAGAGCATGTCACTAAGGAGAAGTGGTGCTCAGGAAGACCTGAACAAAGCAGGACTCTTTGTGATCGAATAAGCTTGTTGTGGGCAAGTTCGAAGGGGTTCTGTCAGAGTCAATGAACAGAGCTTTCAAAATAGCAGAGAGATGGTGCAACGTAAACTCACTTTCGGCCAATCCCAACAAAACAGAACTAGCGCTATTTACAAGACGGAGGAAATTGAAATTCAATCAGTTCCGGGCACAACTCAAGCTATCAAAAGAAGTAAAATATCTAGGAATCATCCTAGACAAGGAGCTTAACTGGCAGCGCCACCTAGATCTTAAGTATGAGAAAGCTGTCCGAACTTTTACCAGTGTAGGAAAGCGATAGGGTCGACATCACATAAATTCACATACTGGATATACACAGCTGTCATCAGGCCTATGTTTGCATATGGTGCACTAGTTTGGTGGTCACGATCAGGAAAAATAACAGCTCAAGCCAAAATTTAGCATGCGCAGCTATCACTGGAGCAATGAAAACCACTCCCATCAAGGCAGTGGAAGTACTTTTAAATCTGTCTCCGTTAGATATTTTCGTGAGAAATGAAGCACAGGTAACCGCAGTACGCTTGAACTCCACGGGTAATTGGGGGAAAAAAAGCTGGGGACCTTGACATAAAACAGCTCTAAACGAGGCATACCACATACAACCAGCTATGAGAGTGAGCACAGACCTTGTGGTCAGAAATTATATTTTCGACAAGCGGTTCAAAATTGAATTATACTTAATAAATGATCTGTCACAAACTTATGACATCCACATCTACACGGACGGATTAAAAAGAACCTCAGGAGCTGGTGCATGCTCGAGCTCGACATACAAATGCAGATACCATTAGGTAATCTCAGCACCATATTCCAAGCTGAACTGTGTGGCTTAAACATGGGTGCTGGACAAGTGACGGTGAAGCAAATCGCAAACAAAGATATACGGTTGTACAAACACTCAACAAAATGGAGACCAGAAGTTTGATGGTTAAGGAGTGCATAAATTCACCAAACGAAATATCTGCAGAAACCAGAGTAACCATCACCTGGAAAAAAGGACACAACGGAGACCTTTGTAATGGAAGAGCAGCCATTCTTGCCAAGAAAGCGTCTCGTAAAAAACCAATTGGTCCAGAACCAATACTACCACTCACCATCGACACTGTTCGCGAACAAATTAAAAAAACAGCAATTTGAGAATGGAGCACCAGGGGAAAACGGCAGAAGGGCTTCGCCACTCCAAAGTAACACTAACAGGTCCTGGTATTTACAAAACTAGATATTTTCTAAAACTATCAAGGAAAACTTGAAAATAACTGTTGATCAATATGCAATGTGCAATTCTTATTGGTGTTAATATGAGAACGCATCCTTGATGTCATTTGTCATTTTTTCAATTCGCTCTGGCAGAAATAAAAATGTGATGTCAGGGGTATTCGGTAGTAGTCACGTAGTAGTACTGTTGAATAAGATTGTCGCGTGTTTTGTTAGTTTATACTTACCATTTTTGTAATACATATTCTTTGAAATCAAACAGTGCCTTTGGTACCAATTTGAACCACGGAGCTCTACAATAACAGAGGATGTCGGGCCGGCAGAACACAGTCTGTGCGATTATCCCGCTCTCGCCAGACAAAGACATATTCACTTGAAGATACAATGGCCAGCGATGGAGGACATAAAGGGATGGGATCCAAACCGCATACTAAGCCACATAAACACCGTAGGACTGCTGGATTTGTAAAAGTGTTGTTTGTGTACTCAAACAACGGTAGAAAATCGCAAATTTAAAATTAACCAAAATTCGCTTTCACCAGCCAATATACTCTAAAAAATTGGAGTAGCGGTAATATTTTCCGAATTTTCTTGAACTTGCTCAAAATCTATCTGGACAATTATCAATTTTAGGGAAAAAAACATGGTGTTTTTCGAGTTCCAAAATAAATGAAATATATTTTAGGGCGTGGTTTAATAGGTCGTCAAAATTGTGAAAAATTACCATTTGATTGGATGATAACGAAAAAATATCAGTTTTTTGCTATATGGTCTAGAATTTCAGTCCAAAGAGAGGGTTTTGACTTATGAAGCAAATGAAGATTTTTGATGAAGATGGACACAAACTAAATAACTGGACCTTCTCAGAAGTGCGGCTTTAAGAACTCAAGACACACAGCTGTTCTTCTTGAGATGCCCTGAACTGATTTAGGGAAATTTTCCCAAGAAAAATGCTTGGATGAGGACAGACATAAACCAAATAAGTAAGCGTTCTCAAAAGGGTGGCTCATTTAAAATAGAAATAGGCTGGACACAACGCTCAAATAATAAAGACATCAGCGGTTCTTCTTTGGCTCGGATAAATCAAGAAAGAGATGTATCAAATTGATGAAAGCTTGAAGAGGCAAATTGTCTGATGCAAGTCCTGGACTGATTTAGGAATAAGAAACGCTCGGAGAAGGCAGCAAACTGAAGTAATGGGCATCATCGTATTGAAATCGAAAATTACCAGATCACACCAAGTGTAAAGAAGCAATCTCTAGGTAGAGATAGAACGAAAATGGTTCAAGCAATCAGACAAATAGGCGCCTTGTATGTGACAAGGCTTGCGATAGGAAGAGCAGTGGATTGGATGTAGACTTTTCTTACTGGATTCCAGGTAGCCAGTATACGTCGATGTAGAATCTAAGTAAATTTAATGGTGTTTTATTATCCTCGTATCTCTTCTTCACGAATTAAAGTATTGCGATTTGCTCTTGCATTGGAAGAAAAAGTAGAGGTGGGTTTCAATCACCAACTTGGTGACGCTACTGAACTCACCCAAATTACTCGCAGGAAAATTCTACAACTTTAAGCCACGTTGCTAGACGCATATCGGCATATCGGTAAAATTCCATTTCGTAGATTATTGTGGATGCTAAGCGATTAAAAATTAATTCTAAAATTGAAAAACCCAGCACGTGAGTTGTTAACGACGCAATTATTAATAACCGAGATATGTTTACGTTACCTGTAATTAAATTAACGCACCAAAATAGCACTATCAACGATGAAGCTAATTTTATTTCAGGCTGCAAACTGCATAATATTTATTCGCCCACATACTACGAGAAAAAAAAAATAAGAGAAATCGTATTGGCTTGATTTACATCTTTACACGTTTTATCCTCGAATATAATTTTAGCATGTGCTTCCTTGTCATCAGTGAGCTTGACGTATCTCTATCCTCGCTCTGTTTCTTTCTCTTGGGGGACAAGGGTTTGACTTGTACTCTTGGTGCAGAAGTTTTCATGGGTGAGGATGAGGAAGAAAATTTCTGAAACAAACCTATCTACTTCAGTAATATTACGTCGACTCGATACGCTTTATTATAGTACAGCAGCAGCAGCAGCCGGCGGAGTGTATGTATGGAAATTTCGAGTAGGAAGAACGCCGACGTTGGTTGATGGGGCTTTTTATTTTTACGCTCAACGGCGACGACTTGTGACATTTGCATATCGCTTACCTACGACCACGTGCTAAATAAGCCGAAAAAGTATGTTCGAAAGTTGCTTGGGTTCGACCTGAGAAACGAACGGGCAACGTGAAGGAATTTATAATGTAAATGCCGACGTTTCGGTTTCATCCACTTCATCTCCAGGGCTACATAAAACAAGTGAGTTTCATTGGCGAATATATCGACGATTCTTTTTGATGAATTAACAAATGAGCCTACAATGGTGGGCGTAAGTAATCATGAGGCTAGTGATGCCGTCGAGACGAGATGAGAGCAATCTTTCTATCGTCTCGTCTCGTTGACACGAGTGGAAAACACTTTCAATTCTCCCTACGTATTTTATATTTCTAGACCCTTTATTGCGTCCGACTTTAAGCTGACCAATATTTTTTTGAAGTGAATACTTCTTTGGCCTCCTGAGAGTGATTTTTCAAGGCCGCGTTACGACGCGCTTTGAAATTTTCGTCTCGCAAAAGAGATAAAGTATATGCCTCTATCTCTTTTTCTCTCTTATGGAATCGATATTATGCGTTATCATCATAATTCAAAAGTTCAATGTACTTACTCTAAAACATATATGAAATCTCTCCAGAAACCTTACAAATCAACCAAAATCACTTAACAACTCGCATATAATTTTCATTTCATTCTAGGCGGATATTCGAATTGAGTGTCAGATCAGACGAGTAGGTCGTAGGTCAAAAGCGGCTCCTTAATTAGTACGTTTACATAGCTTAAGACAACCTTTTTTTTCCTAGGCCTGTCCGACATGCGTGCCCATATAGCACTGCAGCCTGTACAGGCTTATTGTGCTGAGCCTGTGTGGTTTTATGATAGCCACTCCAGGATTTTTGTATCCTGTATGAGTCCGTACAGGTCCTTTACTGAATGTTTGATTATTATCTCTGGGTCTATATTTGGTTGCCCACACTGCGGTCCAATGCCTCGCAGTTGATCAGGATGTGTCTGGCTGTTTCCGGTTCCTTGTTGCATAGACTGCAGTTAAGGTCTCCATTATACAGACCCATCCTGTTCAGGTGTACCTTTAGAGGTGCATGGCCGGTTAAAAGACCGGTTGTGATTCGCAACCGATCTCTGCTCATGAATAGCAGTTTTTCGGTCCTTTTTTTACATGGTAGGCCAATAAATTCCTTTCCATGCTTTTACCTGGTGATTTCTGTCCAGTAACGTTGAAGTTCTTTTCGGACCCAGTCTTTGATGTGGCTCCGGGCCATACTTTTTGGTATTCCCAGAGCCGGTTCTGGGCCGATTAGTGTTGTTTCTGATCCTCTCCTGGCGAGTTCATCAGCTTTTTCATTGCCTTCGATCTCTCTGTGTCCTGGCACCCAGATTAATCTACCAGGGTTTGTACTTCTTCAAGACATTCCCACACCAGTCTTGATGACACTTCTTGGCTCATTAGTGCTCTTAGTGCCGCTTGACTGTCCGACAATATTAGGATCCGACGATTGTTTGTGGCCTTCCTATTATTCTCTATGGCGCACTGAAGTATGGCGTATACCTCTGCTTGGGAAACAGAAGCATACATACCCAGTGCATAATATTTGCTCTGACTTTGACAAGCAGAATAGACTCCTGATCCTGTATCAGCTGCAGTTTTTGACCCGTCTGTAAACCAGGTATGGTCCTGCCTTCTCATAGCTGTTGGTCCGTTTTCCCATTCGGTTCTACTTGGAAAGTTCACCTCGAGTGCTCTATTAAAACAGTATCGCTTTTGCATATGGACCATATGCAATGTCCGTTTTATGTTTAAAACATCCCCCCCCCCACAAGATCAGCGATTGCCATGGGTCCCGTCCTTCTAGTAACGGTAGTTGTTTGCTGCAGTCTATGTACCCCCAGCTTGGCCTCCCCCCTTATCACAAAGGGTAGAGGCGGGAGGTCCAGGAGGGTCTCCATGGCTGCAGTTGGAGTGGTCCGCATTGCTCCCATCATTCCTATACAGGCAAGTCTTTGTACCTTGCCAAGTTGTGAAATCGCACTTATCTGCTGTGTCTTGGGCAACCACACCAGAGAGGCGTATGTTAGGATGGGTTTTACCACCATTTTGTATGTCCAATACATCATGTCTGGTCCTAATCCCCATTGTTTCCCGTGTAAACGTCTGGTAATCATGAGTGTTGTCACCGCTTTTTTGGTGATGTTTTCCAGATGTCGGTTCCAGGTAAGTCTCAAGTCCAATGTTACTCCTAGATACTTAATCTCGTTCGAGATCTGTATGTTTTGTCCTCTCAGGATGAGTGGTCCTAGATCCCCCATCTTGTTCCATTGAGTGAAAGCTACGATGTTAGATTTGTTGGGACTAATATTTAAACCCTCCTGATCTACCCATCTTGTAGTCAGGTTCAGAGCATTTTGCATCTGCTCTCTAACCGTTGAGTTAAATTTGCCTCGGGTGATGATGACTATATCATCAGCATATCAGAGTGCACAGTGTCCCCCATCAGTGAGCGCCCTGAGTAGGCCGTCCGCCACCAGGCTCCACAGTAGCGGAGATAACACCCCGCCCTGCGGACACCCTCGATGCACCCGAGCCGTCAGCGCGCTCCCAGCGACGGTCGCTTCTACCAACCTACCCCTCAGCATGGAGTTGATCCACCGACAAGTGCCCTCAACTCCTCTTTGTCCGAGGGATCTGGTTATTGAGCCGAAGGAGGTGTTGTCAAACGCCCCCCCCCCCCACATCCAGGAAGGCGGCCAGCATCACCTCCTTGTTTTCCAGTGTATCCTCCACCCTCTTGACCAGCTGGTGGAGTGTTGTTTCTGTTGACTTTCCTGTCTGGTAGGCATACTGGTCGGGGTGCAGTGGGCTGTTTACCAATACACCGTCCCTAATATGCCTATCCACAAGTTTTTCAAGTGTCTTAAGTTCAAAGGACATAAGACTTATGGGTCTTAGGGACTTTGCCGTATCCTATCCTATTTTTCCAGGTTTCGGTATAAACGTTACCCTAATGTGTCTCCAGGTTTTTGGTATATATCCAAAAGCTAGGCTGCTTCTTAGAATGATGCAGAGTATCCTGTACATTAGTTTAGTTCCTTTCTGTAACATTATAGGGTAAATCCCGTCAATTCCCGGGGATTTGTATGGTTCGAATGTGTTTATTGTCCATTCGATTTTCTGATAGTTAATCGCTTCCTTCGAAGTCTGCCAGTGTTCCCTGGACGCCCTTCGAGGTTCTGGCTCAGTCCACCTCGCTTGAGCATGATCTACTATCTGTGAGCCGGGAAAGTGAACCATTAAGAGTTCCCTAACCGTTTTCCCTCCAGTACTGGTATATTCGCCAAGATTATTCTTTAGCGAATTTATTGGGGTTTGGGGGTCTCTTGAGAGAATTCTTTGAAGTCTAGCTCATTCTTGAGTATTCTATCTCCTCACAGTACTTCCTCCACCACTTTCTCTTGGCTCCCCTCAGCTCTTTGTTGAACCTGGTCAGTGTAGTTCTATATACCTCCCACTGATCATTTCTTTTTGCTTTGTTAAAGTCTTTTCTAACCTGCCTTCTTAACTTGGCAAGTTCCTCACTCACTTCCTTGTTGTAAGAGGGCAGTTATCTTGGAAGGCAGTGATAATTACGTCACTCAATTGCTCCACAACCATCTCTAAGTCTTCCGTGTTCCTCCTTATCGTCTTCCTGATTAGCGGACGTCTGTGTTCTAGGTCTGCCGCATATGCTTCCCAGTCCGTCTTCCGAGGATTTCGATTGGTAGTAGCAGTTTTCCCCGCTGTTATACTGACTCTGATGTATCTGTGATCCGAACAACTTACCTTGAACCTTGAAGGAGTGGTGTATAACGCCTCCACTAGAGAGTTTTGAATCAGGTCAGCTTGAGCCTGATCCAATGTTGTGTCCGGATGGCGTCTGTGTATCACCGCCCGCCGGATTCCGCTAACTGCCTCGCTATAGGGGCCAGTCTTTGGTGTTTCACCACTCCTGGTTTTTTTTAGGGCCGGTGTTTTTGGGTGGTGTTTGAGATTCAGATCGAGGTCTTTTAGTACCCTCCATCTTCTTCTCTTTATTCGCCGCCTTCTTCTATTTAAGGGGTTTTTCTGCAGTCCACGTCCCTGCAGCTATCTTCTTTTCTTTCATGAGTCTTTTCTTTTGAGCCCCAGAAAGTCTTTTTCGTTCGAGTCCGATACTTTGTATCCCCTTCGAAAGTTGATCAGCGTCTTTATTTCCATCCGCTGATGCTTTGGATGTGGAGACTTCTGTTGAAACAGGTACTCCATGGTTGGAGCTGTCAGAGTCTGTTGTTACCACTTCTTTGACAGTTGAGTTGAGGGTATCCGAGAGAGAGTCAGAGTTTGACTCCCTACTCCCATTGGTTTCGATTTTGTCCTTATGGTCCATATAGTTCCCACGAGTATGGGGGAAGTAAATAGTCCACTCCTGCAGAGCCCCCTGCACCGGAGTAAAGTAAGAATCAACTAAGAAAAAGCCACGAGCGTCATACCTGATAAAGTCCGCCAGCATTGAACAGATATAATCTAAAGTGAAACAGAATGCGTTTTACGCATGACAGCTGGTAAGACAGCCTTAGTCAAACACGAACCGCATTTACATCTTTTCTCTTGGAGCATCTTTTGAATGGAATATGAGAAAAAATAATAGCAAGTTATACTTTAGCAGCTATTGAGCATTTCAAAAATTTGCCTGCGTGTATAGGACGACCATAATATAAATGGGGTTTTCTTTATTAATTAGCGCTGGGCTGGCCGCGCGAAGGCTTATTCTGTATTAAAACATATTAGCATAAATGAGGTCAACCTAGTGAAATTCTCCTCAAAAAATACGAATTTGCATTGTAGTCATCCTATACAAACTGTCAATCATTCCTCCGAAAATGCTTCGTTAATCAACCGTGGACACGATCGTCTGTGTATAGGACGCCCTTAATATAAATGCGGTTTTCTTTTTAAAATAGCCTGAGTGGGCCGTAGCGCGAAGGCCTATTCTGTATTAAAACATATTAACCAAAATGAGATCAACCTAGTGAAATTCTCCTCAAAAAATGCGAATTTACATTGCAGTCGTCCTACACAAATTGTCAATCATTCTTTCAAAAATGCTTCGTTAATCAACCGTGCACGATCGCCTGTGTATATAGGACGACCTTAATATAAATGCGGTTTTCTTTTTAAATTAACGCTGAGTGGGCCGCAGCGCGAAGGCCTATTTTGTATTGAAACATATTAACCACAGTGAGATCAACCTAGTGAAATCCTCCGAAAAATCTACATTTATATTGCAATCGTCCTATGCAAACTGACGATCATTCCTCCAGAAATGCTTCGCGTTTTAAGATCCTTTACACAAGTAGAGCACTATGTAAAAATCGACCTCTCCTATTGGTCGATCCATCTCGTATTACAATATGTCTTCGTGATGCAATCAATTTGCCGCAAGAGCTCTCGTGGTCGAGAGGTTTAGATGGTTGGGTCTCACCTGGATGGCCCGGAGGTCCGTGAAGTTAGCCCCCATTGTATGTTTTTTTTCCTTGAAAATTTCAGGATGATTAGTACTTCGTTAGTGCTTTTTAGTGCTTCAAAAAATTTCGTTAGTGCTCCATTTGTTGTCGAGATATTTAATTTTATTTTATTTCAAGGTCAGACCCAAATTATTTAGGATTGGGTCTAATTTGGCGGCATTCTTTAGTGCTTTTTAGTGCTACAAGAAGTTTCGTTAGTACTTTTTTGGTTTACGAGATATTCAAGATTTTAAATTCAAGGTCAGCCCCCAAAGTGTTAAGGATCGGGTGAATTTTAGTGTCATTCTTTAGTGTTTCGTTAGTGCTTTTTAGTGCTTCGAAAAGTTATTCAAGATTTTATATTCAAGGTCATCTCCCAAAGTGTTGAGGATTGGGTCAAATTTAGAGTCAT
>MU186891.1:61960-73601 GCA_016904865.1 Pissodes strobi
TTCAAGATTTTATATTTAAGGTCAGCTCCCAAAGTGTTTAAGATTGGATCAAATTTAGTGCCATTTTTTAGTGCTTTTTAGGGCTTCAAAGAGTTTCGTCAGTGCTTATATAGTTTACGAGATATTCCAGATTTTAAATTCCTGCACAATGACGACTACCCATTTTGATGCGGGTTCTACATGATATTTAATGTATATCTTAACCTTGAATATCTCGTAAAGCATAAAAGCTTTAACGAAACTTCTTGAAGCACTAAAGAATGACGCCAAATTTGACCCAATCCTAATGAACACTTTGGGGGCTGACCTTGAAATAAAATAAAATTGAATACCTCGAAAACAAAAGAAGCACTAACTAAACTCTTTAAAGCACTAAAGAATGACACTAAATTTGACCCGATCTGTAACATTTTGGGGACTGACCTTGAATATAAAATCTTGAATATCTCGTAAACCAAAAAAGCACTAACGAAACTTCTTGAAGCACCAAAAATCACTAACAAAGCACTAAAGAATGACGCCAAGTTTGACCCCATCCTAAACACTTTGGGGGCTAACCTTGAAATAAAATAAAATTGAATATCTCGAAAACAAAAGAAGCACTAAGGAAACTTTTTGAAGCACTAAAATGCACTAACGAAGCACTAATCATCCTGAAATTTTCAAGGGGAAAAAACATACTTTGAGGGCTAACTTCACGGACCTATGGCCCGGGTTCAAACCCCGTTGCTTTTTTTATATATTTTTTTTAATTTTGTTTCTAAACAGTTTTTTCTTGATTTTGGATATGTCTTGGGCTAGTTCGGGTTAGCACCTGGTTAGTTTCCTTTCCTTGAGCCCCGGTAGCGAGCGAAGCGCGCGGAGGGCCATGCGGATCGACCAATAGGAGAGGCCGATGTTTACATAGTGCCCTACTTGAGTAAAAGATCTTAAAATGCAAATGCTTCGTTAGGTAATTTTGCACGATCGTCATTATGTATATGTGACCTCAAAATACCTTGATATGACATCGCTTCAACTCTTATTGAAGCTAACTTCCAGTTAGATACCGACGCGACGTCCCTGTTACCTTTTTTGTCCATTAAATTGGTGGAAAGCTGTGTCGACTCCCACTTCAGGTCATGTAACATTACGTCCGCGCTACGTTGAAATGGTGACGACCATTTTGATTTTTTGGATAATAAATTGTGAATAGCCATCACCCTGTATATCCTCTCCACTTACATTGTGGCATAGGCATTTCGTGAATAAGACCCATGTTCATTCATGGGCCGAAGGCGTATAAGGACGCCATCAGAAGTCACCTTGTGAGGTGAGGACCATATGCTGCCGATGGGCTATTATACCTGTTCGAGTTACCTGTCGTGGACCGGATGCAGCCCATGAAGACGCCCGGTACCCGCAGAAGGGCCGAGTTGACCGGCTGGCCAGCGCAGCCCGTTCGATTTTTTCCGATAATTGCGCCTACCTAAACAGAGGCGTACCAGTTTAAAATAAATTATGTGCAGAGAAGAGACGTTTTAAGAGCTCATTTAGAGAGGCCTCTTGACGAGACGAGCTGCTCCTTTTCTTTCGTTCCACTCGTGATAATACTTCTCTGCCTGTAATCGAGAACATGTGGGTTCAGCAAGAAGGTGTCGTGTCCCCATAATACCCAGGATACCATTTCCAAATGCAAAGTGCATGAATATAACCGCCCCTAGGTAGGGACCGAACATTTAATATGCCTTTACGGCATTACCTATTTAAAAAACGTATCTCCTAGGGGCCGAATATATCAGATATATTTATGGCAGCATATAAAGCACTTGAAATACCATTTTCAAGCGTCAAGTTTAATGGTAGCATAAAGTGCTTGAGATGGTGTTTTTAAATATAAAGCTTGGGTGTTTTAGCGTTGCCAATACATTTTTTGTGCAAAAAATGCAGAGTTAAGTGGCCCCTAGTTGCTATTTCTAAATGCAAAGTTTGAGACCGAATATATCTTCATAGTGGCATAAAATACTTGAGATGCCCCTCCCCAGCTGTATGGGGCAAAAAGTAGTTCCAAGTTAGTACCGACAGACTTATATTATATTAATTACTTATGCAGTTTTCGAAACATTAAAAACTACATTAATTGTTCGCAATTTCCTGTGTGACCGCTCGCTCTTCGCCGGATAAGCCGATGCAGCAATTTAACGCCAAATACGATACCCGTATTAAAATTTATTTTACGACTTTGTGTTCCTTAAGTTTTAGCTCATAAATAATGAAACGCCTATCTCGACCTCCGTTATACTCAAAAGGAAATGTTTAAAAAATAATACGTAGCAAATTTTCTGCGTGTCGTCTTGAATAAAATATTTAAAATTGTCTTCCAAGCATACCTACGGTCGTTTTCGTATATACCATACCAGACTTATGGTATAGCATATAATTATTGCGCGAATGCAAAACAAATTGCGAAATATTTTAATGTTAAATTCGTATATATAGGGTGACCATGGATCACATGTGTATGTTTTTTTAGACACTTCATATTTGGAAATAATTTCTAAAAAGGTTTTTGACTGCCATAAATATTATTTAATTATTTCTTTCCTAGGGACCACTTTCTCCACAAAAAAACTTGCTGACAGAGCCATTTACGTAACAAAAACAGTCAAGTTTTATATTTAAAAACAGCATCTCAAGCAGTTTATGCTGCCCTAAAAACCTATTAAATATTCGGCCCCTATAGGGGCAATTGTACCCCTGAATATTTCGGCTTGATATTTGAAAATGGTATCAGAAATACTTTATGCTGCTCTAGTACCATTCGGATTCGGATCCCCGGAACCTGTGTTTGGCGTTGATCTCCGACCGCTAAGACAAGGTATCTGTAGTCGAATAGCTTTTCTATAGATATCTGGTTTATTCGGTCCCTAAGAGATACGTTATTCTTCAATATTTCGAATTACCACATTCAAACTTTGCATTTAGAAGTAGTATCTCTTGAATATGTCAGGCCAAAAGTGCTTTCAGCGATATTCATGTAACAAAAGCCATTAAAATTGATATTTGAAAAAGGCATTTCAAGTATTTTATGCTGCTATAAAGATATATTCGGCCTCAAGTAGGAACTTGATACCGCAGATGACGGAGAAATCATTAGTTTTCCCTAATCGGTCAGAATTTCTAGTTATTCACAAAAATTTGGAGAAAAAATTGTTCAAAACTGCAGACCCTCGGAAAATCGAGATTCAAAAATATTAACAAATAAAATGGCAAACTGCGGTTTTCACTACTCATTGGAGAAGGGATGATCCCATGAACCATAAAATTATCAAATACCTCCATGTGTCCATAGTGAGTGGTAGTATTGGTTCTGGACCAATTGGTTTTTTACGAAGAGGCTGTCGTGCAACCGCACAAGAGGGCCAGGGAGGAAACTCCTCCTCCCCTTCCCCCTAGGAAGTCTGGATGCTGAGACTCAGGAACTGTAAAGCTGGAAGACCTAAAAGCAATAGTTGAGAAACTAGAGCAATGCAGCAAGGAGCTTGGTATATCAATAAAGACCACTCCTAATACTAAGACAGACAAAAGGTATAAGAGAAATTGGACAGATAATAGAAACTCTAAGTTACAGATGCAATGACTGGAAAAATCATAGGACGAAGAGAGCAGCACTTAAAGTCAGCACCTCGGACGCAGGAGTACAGGTGGAGATGGAGTCACTTTCTCAAGAAAAAGATGCCAGAAAAACAAAAGAAATCGGCACGCAGGTCAATATGGACGAAAAAGAATTAGAAAACACTATTGCCAATGGGGGATCCTTCGATGATGTAGCAAAGCAATGATACTTGATAGGGAATGGTCAGAAAAGTTATACGAGACGGTTACTATGGCACCTGGATACCTAGTAAACATGAAGGAGGGATGGGATATATCTTTAGTGGTAGATCCAACAATCCAGGACGATAGGGGTGACCTAAAAGACATTAAGTCCAGATACCCGGAGATATCTGATATATTGAAGGAAAAAATGGAAGAGGGCCGAGTAGAATTCCTATGTAGTAAAACGAAAATGTCAACAAGTAGGGGGGGAGATGGCGAAAAATCAAAATATGTTTACTTAAATCCATACACGATCGATGAGAAGGAAGTAAATGATATGCAGGCTTTATACATGGCCGTAAACGCTTGGAGAAAGCCCATAGGCTCACATCGTCGGAAACAAGTGACAGTTGCGGCACCAAGTGGGCTCGATAAGGAGTACATGAGAAAGATACTTGAGTTTGTCTTTAGGGGTAGCGGAATAAAAGTCATTTATTCAGCAGGTGATAAAGCTTCATACAGAGAAGAGAAAACAAGGACAAGGACAACGGGTGAGACAAAAGAGTTGACATTTGATTAAATCAGGCGAAAGATCATTCGTAGAGGTACTCAACTCTGTGAAGCAAGGAGTAAATATAAAGAAAATAGGGGTAAAAGTCAAAAGCATCAAGAAATCCACAACAGGAGATCTGATGCTTACAATAGAAGGAACCGGAAAGGCTGAAGCTCTAAAAAAATAAATCCAGAAAAACATTAAAGAGATCGACGTACGCACACGAAATGCAGAAACCACCGTCTTCATACGCGGAATGGACGGAGTGGCAAGCGAAGACGAAGTAATCTCAGCAATTAAAGATGCAACTGGACTGGAGACGGAGCAGATAAAGGTAACTTCTATAAAACCTGGAAAATATGAAAATCAGACGGCAACTGTGGTATTACCCAGAGATCCAGCCTCACGACTATTAAAGGCAGGAAGTATCAAGATACGCTGGCTAAACTGTCAGATAAGAGAGAGGGTCAGAGTACCGAGATGCTATAAATGCTTGGAATACGGTCATAGGGCAAATGGCTGTACAGAAGAAAATAGGGAAGGAAACTGCCTAAATTGTGGAAAGAATGGGCACTTAGCTAAAGAGTGCAAAAATACTACCTTATGTGTGAAGTGCAAGGTTAAAGGTCACGGAGCGGGTCAAACAAAGTGCGCCTTCTTCAGAAAACTAGTTCAGGAGGCAAGGAATAAACGACTGTCTTAGTATGCGAATACAAAAGAACATTAAAGTACTGCAGATAAACGTTATGCGATCTAAGAACAGCCATGATGCCGCATACATAAGAGCGAAAAGTATGGGGGTAGACTTAATCATAGCATCAGAACCAAACACGAAACTAGTCCGTGATGTGTCTTCATTGATCTAGGTCACATGGTGTGCGTTAGCGTCACAGCCCAAAATGACCTTCCATTTCAGTTCCCAGATATAGCAATATTTTCTGAGATATTGACAATATTAAAAAAAAATCGGAATTTATTACAGCCACTTGAAATTTTTAGAGTTTTTAATATCGGCCTTTCTCTATCAACTGGCGACCACCGAATTCCACTTGGTTGTTTTTTGATTCGCGATCAAGTGCGTAATGGTAATTTTCCACAACTTTGATTATTGAATATATCGTGAAAGTTATTACATTTTATTTTTCAAACAAATTTTAGAGATACGTTTTCTACTGATTAGTGAAAATCGCTCATTACCAAGCCTCTTGGTGGATTTTTAATTCTTGAAATTTTCAAGATAGACTCTAGAAATTTATCGTGATTTTCTATATCGGAATTTTGAACGGACAAAAAATTGGAAACTTTTTATATCTATTTAAAATCTTCAGCATTTTTAGAGATACTTTCTCATTATCGATCAGTGAATATCACACATCGCTAGTTATTACCTTTTATTTTTCAAAAAATTATTTTTTCTTTCTCTGTATCCATGTTCAGCTAAATTTGAAATTGATCATGTTTCCTTCGAGAAATGGGTAGTTCCCAGATATACCAATATTTTGAGAAATTGACAGCATTAAAAAAAAATCGGAATTTATTACAGCCACTTGAAATATTTAGAGTTTATAGAATCGGCCTTTCTGTATCCTGTATCCACTGGCCAACACCGAATTCCACTTGGTTATATTTTGATTCGCGATTAAGTGCGTAATGGTTATTTTCCAAAATTTTGACTATTAAACACACCCTGACACTTATTACCTTTTATTGTTAAAAAAAAAAATCCATGTTTTTCTTCTTCTTCAAGTGCCTACTCGTTCCGACTATTGGCGATCATCCTGGATATGATGACTTTGTTCACGGCTGCTCTAAATAATTCGGTAGTAGTTTGTGAGAACCATGTTCTTAAGTTTTTAAGCCATGATATTCTCCTTCTTCCTGGTGGTCTTCTGCCATAAACTTTCCCTTGGAGAATGGACTTTAAAAGGTGATATTTGCTTTCGTTACTCATAATATGTCCGAGGTACTCAAGCTTTTTTCTCTTGATGGTGTTCATTACTTCCCAGTCCTTCTTTATTCTCTTCATCACTGCCTTGTTGGTCACTGTGTCCACCCATGATATTCTCAGCATCCTCCTGTAAAGCCACATTTCGTAGACTTCGGGTATTCTTTGTGTTGCCTCGGTTAATGTCCATGACTCCATCCCATAGAAAAGAATCGAGAAAATATAGCATCCGAGGAGTCTGATTTTGATGTCGATGTTGAGGTTGTGACTTTTAAATAGTTTAGCCACTTGGTTGCTTTCTCTATTCTATAACTGGTCTCCTGTGAGTGGTCCTAATTATCATTGATCATGGTTCCCAGATAGGTGAACTGCGTTACTCTGTCTATTGGTGTGTTGTTGACAGTTAAGTCGTATCTTCCACCAGTTTCTCTACTGACTACCATGAATTTGGTTTTACTAATGTTAATTTCTAAGCCATAGTTACTGCTGACGTCTTTTATTTTGTTCATTAGTTCTTGAAAGTTGTTCATGTTGTCACTGAAAACCACAGTATCATCTGCGTACCGGATGTTGTTCATTCGTTTTTCATTTAGCAAAATTCCTATGCCGGTATTCTTAAGGACCTCTTTAAATATTTCCTCCGACTAGAGATTAAATATGAGGGTGACAGGATACAGCCCTGCCTACCTCCTCGAAGAATGTTTACTGTGTTGGTTTGCGTATTAATTTTAATAGTAGCTGATTGATTCCAGTAAAGGGTTGGGATGATCCTTAGATCTTTATCATCCATCCCCGTATTCATCAAGACGGCTATCATCTTTTCGTGTTTTATTCTATCGAACGCCTTCTGGTAGTCTATAAGACAGGCAAAAATATCACCGTTCATATCCCTACAGCGCTGAAACAAAGTGCACCCCTTCATAAATCCAAATTGTGTATGTGACACGCTTTCCTCGCAGATCCTATAGATTCTTCGATGAATGATTTTGAGGAACAGCTTTAGCATGTGACTCATAAGACTAATTGTTCTGTAGTCACCACATGCTTTGGCTCCCTGTTTCTTTGGTAAGATTATAAATTCATTCCTTTGGAATATTCCTAGTATTGTAGATAATGTTGAAAATGCCAGTCAGGAATGTGAGGGACTCTTCGTCAAGAAGCCAGAGGAATTCTGAATGTACTCGATCCGGCCCTGCAGCCTTTCCTTCCCTTAGAGTATTAATGGCAGCTCTAACTTCCTCTCTCATGATATCAGGTCCGGACTCAGCCTGAATGGTGGGTGGGTTTCCTCTCTCATCAAAAAACAACTGTTCTATATACTTCTTCAAAGTTTCTTTAATATCATCTCTATCCAGAATCAACTCTCTTGCATCATTTGCAAGTTTTCCTACATTTTTCTTTTTGAACTTTCCTGTAACTTCTCTCACCTTCCTATGTACATTGAACTCATAGAATCTGCTTTGCAAAACTTTTATTTCTTGGCATGATCATTAGTCAAACTTATCCTGAAAGTTATTATCTTTTATTTTTCAAAAAAATCTATTTTCTATCTCCGTATCCATGTTTTCGGAATTGATTTTATAGAAATGGGAGTTTCCAGATATACCAATATTTTGAGAAATTGACAATATTTAAAAAAAATCGAAATTTATTACAGCCACCTGAAATTTTTAGAGTTAAAATCGGCCTTTCTCTATTCCACTTGGTTGTTTTCTGATTCGCGATTAAGTGCGTAATGGTAATTTTCCAAAATTTTGACTATTAAACACACCCTGAAACTTATTACCTTTTATTGTTCAAAAAAAAAAAATCTATTTTCTATATCCGGACCCATGTTTTTCTTCTTCTTCAAGTGCCTATTCGTTCCGAATATTGGAGATCATCCTGGATATGATGACTTTGTTAACGGCTGCTCTAAATAGTTCGGTAGTAGTTTTTGAGAACCATATTCTTAATTTGTTAAGCCATGATGTTCTCCTTCTTCCTGGTGGCCTTCTGCCATAAACTTTCCCTTGGAGAACGGATTTTAAAAGGTGATATTTGCTTTCGTTCTTCATAATATGTCCGAGGTACTCAAGCTTTCTTCTCTTGATGGTGTTCATTACTTCCAAGTCCTTCTTCATTCTCTCCATCACTGCCTTGTTGATCACTCTGCCCACCCATGATATTCTCAGCATCCTCCTGTAAAGCCATATTTCGACGGCTTCAAGTCTTCTTTGTGTTGCCTAGGTTAATGTCCATGACTCCATCCCATAGAAAAGAATCGAGAAAATATACCATCGGAGGAGTCTGATTTTGATGTCGATGTTGAGGTTGTGACTTTTGAACAGTTTAGCCATTTATTTATTTATTTATTAATTTATTTATTTACTATAATCCATACAACAGGCTAAGCCCAATAACAGTATAGATAAAAAAAACAATCAAAATACTTAATTAAAAGAAACAAACGAAAAAAAAAGAAACAATATAAGTGATAGTGAGACTAAACGAAAAAAATAATAATAACAAAACAAGAATACAAAAAATTGAACAAATACAGATAGTTGCCTACAGTTAAAGAAAAAAAAATGGCAACAAAAAACATATATGGGTAGATATCACCTTTATGCTTAACAATATCCAAAAAGCCAATCTTTACACTTTCAATAATTCCTTCCTTAATGTGTTTAGCGTGATATGAAAATAATCAAGGTTTAGATTGTTGCAAATGGCACTCATTTTATAAAGTGGAGAACTTTTCATAGTATTAGTGCGTGCATTAGGAAGATAAAATGTGCAGTTTTGACGAGACCCAAGAAAAGACAATTGACTCAACATATCAGAACAATCTATTTTGTTATTCAAAACATTATGCAAAATTATTTGGGTTGAATTATTTCGCCTGGTTTCCAAAGAAGAAAGTTGAAACGTCATTTTGAGGATAGCCCTGCCCAGGATAAGTACCCTCACCCTTTAAATACAAATATTTCAAAAACTTTCTCTGAATACTTTCCAAGTAATCTTTATAAAGTTGATGAGTTGGAGACCAGATTATAGCGGCATATTCTAGCTGAGATCTAATAAAAGCAAAAAACAAAGTTTTAATAGCATTTATGTTATTAAAATCATTAGTACACCTTACCAGAAAACTTTACATTTTAGACGCTCTAGCAACCACCGATTCAATATGATCTACAAATGTCAGTTTGCTGTCAAACAAAACACCAAGGTCCTTAAAGTTTGTTGGCCTTTCCAAGATAACATTATCAATGTGATAACTATACTTTATAAGATTTTTCGTTTTTGCTGTATTTAATATTTAAGTCTAGTCGATTTTTTAAGCACCATTGATGCAACTGCTGCAAGTTCTTTTGAATCTTTTTACAGTCATCTATTGTTTTTACTGTGCACCAAACCTTAAAATCATCACAATACATCAAAAACTCAACATCCAGACTTTGACCAATATCATTAATAAACAAGTCAAAGAGCAAAGGCCCAAGCACCGAGCCTTGAGGTACACCTGAGCCAACTGAAAATACGTCTGATCTATGACCACGCAATTCCACATATTGTTTTCTCCCAAACAGGTAAGAAGAAAAAAATTGAAAGTAAAAGTTATCAAAACCAAAACAATTAAGTTTTTCGAGTAGAATCGCATGGTCAAGGCGATCAAACGCCTTCGAGAAATCCGTATAAACAACATCAATCTGCTTCTGGTTATCTATCGCGTCCGCAATGCACTGGGTTATAACTAACAAATTGGATACGGTAGAACGCTTTTTAATAAATCCATGTTGGGTAGGAATAATTTGCCCAGATACCATTGGGTATACACAATTATAGATCGCAATCTCAAAAACTTTAGCAAAGTTATTCATTTGGTTGAAGGCGGCCCTTGCTTTCTCTATTCTACACCTGTTCTCCTGCGAGTGGCCCCAATTATCATTGATCATGGTTCCCAGATAGGTGAACTGTGTTACTATATCTATTGGTGTGTTGTTGATCGTTAAGTCGTATCTTCCACCAGTTTCTCTACAGATTACCATGAACTCGGTTTTACTAATGTTAATTTCTAAGCCATAGTTACTGCTGAAGTCTTTTATTTTGTTCATTAGTTCTTGTAAGTTGTTCATGTTGTCAGTGAAAACTACAGTATCACCTGCGTACCGGATGTTGCTCATTCGTTTTTCATTTAGCAAAATTCCTATGTCGGTATTCTCAAGGACCTCTTTAAAGATTTCCTCCGACTAGAGATTAAATATGAGGGTGACAGGATACTGTCCTGCGTAACTCCTCGAAGAATGTTTGCTGTGTTGGTTTGCTCTTCCGTATTAATTTTAATAGTAGCTGATTGATTCCAGTAAAGGTTTCGGATGATCCTTAGATCTTTATCATCCATCCCCGTATTCATCAAGACGTATATCATATTTTCGTGTTTTATTCTATCGAACGCCTTCTGGTAGTCTATAAAACAGGCAAAAATATACAGCGCTGGAACAATACTTGTAGACAGAAAAGTGCATCTCTTGTACCCATGCCCTTCATAAATCCAAATTGTGTATGTGACACTCTTTCCGCGCAGATCCTATAGATTCTTCGATGAATGATTTTGAGGAACAGCTTTAGCATGTGACTCATAAGACTAATTGTTCTGTAGTCACCACAGGCTTTGGCTCCCTGTTTCTTTGGTAACATTATAAATTCAGAGATAAGCCATTCTTTTGGAATGTTCCCAGTATTGTAGATGTTGTTAAAAATGCCAGTCAGGAATGTGATGGACCCTTCGTCAAGAAGCCTGAGGAATTCCAAATGTACTAAATTCGACCCTGGAAACTTCCTCTCTCATGATATCGGGTCCGGACTCAGCCTGAATGGGGGGTGGGTCTCCTCTCTCATCAAAAAACAACTGTTCTATATACTTCTTCCAAGTTTCTTTAATATCATCTCTATCCACAATCAACTCTCTTGCATCATTTGCAAGTTTTCCCACATTTTTTCTTTTTGAACTTTCCTGTAACTTCTCTCACCTTCCTATGTACATTGAACTCATCGAATCTGCTTTGCAAAACTTCTATTTCTTGGCATTTCTCATCCAATTCTTTTTGTTTGGCCTCTCGAATTTTCGTCTGTATGTCCCCAGAGAGGCTGGTGAACCGATACCATAGGGAGTGGGTGGCTCTAAGAGCCCCTCTGAGTCCGGAACAGCACGCATATCGAACGGGCAGGTCGGTGGACTCGGCTCTTCACCACCTGGTATCCAGGCTGGAGGAGGGGCTGGGAGGCGGACGGCTATCGGTGTGCGTGTTTGCGGATATTGAAGGAGCCTTCAATAACACAGCCGTGGGCTCGATCTGCCGATC
>MU186892.1:0-28192 GCA_016904865.1 Pissodes strobi
AAAACCTTCTTAAAATCACCAGATCTGATGAATTTTCACCAAGTTTGACAACGCCGTAATACAGAAGGTTTGTCGATCTGCCTCGGTGGTATTCGTCGCCTACGAACGTCATCCTATGCGAGAGCGTCCGCGCGTTTGTTGTTGAATGGAAGGGGAGTAGGGGAAACCAGGGGAATTCCGTCTCTTTCTCTTTTTAGCTTTAGGTCTCGTATTTAACGTACTCTGTTATCGCATTAAAATCCTATGGGAAAAGATTTCTTGCCAAACGTGTATATATATATTGACGCACGAGAAATATTGTTAATAATTTGTTTAAGACGTATTTATATCGAGAGCGGATATTTTTTGGGGAATGTTTACATAAACAATTTTTATTTATGGAATTCCGCTAAAGAAAATTTTCTCAACGCCTACTCGGATTCCTAACAATATATGAAAATTCCAGTTTGGTTCACTGAAATTACCACCGTGCTCTACGGAATTTCAACTTTTATTTACAGAATTGCGAATAAGCGTGATGGTAAAATATCCTCAAATTAAATAAACCCAGAGAAAAATATCAATTGGAGTAGGATCCGGAGAATGTGATGGCCAATCAGTGTAATTCGTTCACATGTGAATAAGAAGCAGAAGGAGCTTCATGATAATCTTCCTCGCCTGCACAATCACCATCGGTAAAACAGACGCTCACCACAAGGGTTGTAGTTTAGAAGTTCTCAAAAAGTAATTTTTGACTTAAATCTCATGGTTTATCACTAATTTATTGAATAATATCAAAAACTCAGGATCGTCCACTTTGTTTTCCTACGGTTATTTTAATGGTAAAGCCTTTCTAGAACTAAACCGTTTACGCAATGCAGGTACCTTCATGAAAAAGCCCTCTTATGCATTTTAGTTTTCGGAGCAATCACCTTTACAAAAAAGCCATCTATACTCGACGCGCCGAACAGATTCACTAATCGCGGAAATAATTCGTCTTATTTTATGATGGGCTAGAACCAAAGCTTTATTTTTTTCTTATCCATAATACAACAAATAAAAATAGAATGTCTTATCAAAGTTCCTATGTTTGGAATCATAAAATAAGACGAATTACTGAATTATTATTTCCGTGATTGGTGATTCTGGTCGGCGCGTCGATTATAGGTCCTATCCCTGTCTAGTGCATTTGCCTTTACGAGAAAACCCTCTCCCGACCTAGGCCTAACTCCTTGCATCCTTTCTACTTTCTTTAGGAAAGCTCCATGGAATGTCTTGTGGGCAGTTCAATTTTAAACCTACACCTCCAAATAACGTTCTTTTGGTTACCTTAGATCCCTCTCCACGTCTTAAGCTGCTGGACCATTCAATTCAGTACCTATATGAAAGTACCTTCTACAATCCCGTGTACTCTGGGTTACTTTCACAATATGAAACTGCGAATCATATCCTATTCTATTATGATAAAATTCGATCAAATATCGTTCTACTACCTTGAGAAGTGTTTTTATCTGCAAAACAGTTTAAATAAAACTCCTCTAAAATTAAAGGTAGGTACCATAATTAGAGTGGTTCTACCAGCGAAGTAGCCATAATTGATTGAAACAGCATTTTAAAGCCCTCATATTAACGTATCTTTTATATGATAGTATAATCTCTGACATGAAAATATGGCACCAAATTAAGACAAACACAATAAAAAGTAAATGATAAGTTCGATGGAAAGATAGAGAAAGGGTCATTGGTGTAGTTGAATTAATTTTCCTTTACACGTAAATGCAAAGAAGGGTTTGGGAAGAAGTTCCAATCCAGCTAATTTATTGAGGAAGTTATGCGACGTCTTCATTGGTTGGGATTTTTTTGGGGAGGACAAAATAACCTTATGAGTCAAGGGCATCCATAATTTTATCAGTGGACGGGCCCATACAAAACAAGAACGATATAAACACTCTGTCTTATTTACATTGTTTTTGATATATTTTAATGACAACGTTTCGGATGGTGAAACTCTCTAACAGTTTTCAAGTGCTTACTGATGGTAAAGCAAAAAAGCTTCAACCGTTTTTAAGTGTATACTGAAAAGAATGGTCAAAATGACCATCTTAATCTCCTTGACACCTTACATTTCCCAATAAGACAAATGTCACATTCTGACAATCCGTTCTTTTAAATAGCCCCATAGAAAAAAAATCAAGTGGATTAGGATCTGGAGAACGTGACGGCCGAACATTCAGTAAATCGGAAAGAATTCCATTATTTAGAGTAAACTGCAAAGGTGGACATCGAATGCTTGATGGATAAAACGAGGTTCAATAAAATTGCCAAAACAGTCCACAGTTGTCGATTTTTGTCAATTCTGGAAAAGTTCGGGAAAATGGGCAGTCCTCCTCTAGATTTTTGACATTTACGTAAAATGTCTTATACACTTCATGAGTTTCAGACAAATTCGAGTTCAATTAGTATTTTTCTAAGTCAGTACTGAAAAGCTTTTTACTGGATCGCAAAATTGAAAATAAGGTTCGTAATTCTCAGTGGATTTTGTCATTAAATCTATACGTGAAATTTTCTGTATCCTCGACGTTTTACAACTTTTTGTGCCAATTAGTATATTGCTGGAAATTGACTAATTTAATCAACTTTCCGGAATAAGTGTTTTGCGAAACCCCATCAAATTTCTAGGTGGATCGATCATTGTTCTGACATAATTATTTTAATTAAGACCCAACTCAAAGAGCACCCTAAACCTATATCTTCTTGCATATTCATATTCTGTTTTAAATTTCCTTTTTAATGATGGGTCACAAGGTGACATTTGCTTTAAAGATGGCGCTACAGGAGTCATTTTTCAAAAAACTAAAATGGCCGCTCTCTAATGTTATCAATGACGAACTGCAAATTGTAACTGTTTTAATATTTTTATGCATTTTTTGACAGGATATATAATATCCTTCAAATTGGTAACAAAAAATATGACATAGAGCAACGCAATTGAATTAAGCATTGAAAAAAATTCAAAATATCGCAATTTTTAATGAAATATCAATTAGGAGGTAATGCTTTTAGCAGGGTCATCTTTAAAGCAATTGTCAACGTGTAAGACTTCATTTAAAAGGAAATTTAGAGCAGAATACGAATATACAGAGTGTTATTTATACAGAAAATTCTTCGATTTTTGCGATCTGTTTGTTCCTTGCAGATTGCATAATACTTCATATTTATACAAACCGATATTGCATATAAATACAATACTCTGTATACAAATATAAACTTAGATAAGTTTCAGGTCTGCCAATGATCATGATAAATTCGATGAATTGTGTGTCTCAATATGAATAGTAACTAATTCATCTGCGATACCAAAAACGTCTTAATTTATGGTCAAGTGTCGCTAGATCGGGAGATCTTGGAGGCCAATACATCCTGCGGATTCAATTATTTCTATTTTAATATTGATATTAGTTTAATGCAACTATGGCTAAGCGCAGTCAAAGTGTTATGTATGACTAAGTACGTGTATCTCGAAAAATCCGGATCCGATCGATTCAATCGCATCTAGTGAATCTCCGTTTTTGTCACGACATGTATTATCGAATCTATAAATCCAATTCTTCGATCGTATGCAAATAAACAGAGACCGACATAGGGTTAGACAAAGCGAAAGAATCTTCTTTTTTTAAGAATTTCTGGCAAAAACTCATAAGGGGGGCAATTTTGGATGTTTTGAAGAATCTGAGCTCATTATTAATTTTTTTAAAAACAATTTATAATTTAACAAAACAAAAACAAAAATTAAGAAAGGGAGGTTAGAGATTAGAGATTGCCGATGCCGACAACCCGGATCAGCTGACAAATGAAATTTCAATCGCGTTTCTGTCGTTAAAAGAAATCACTTCGATCCGGTTTAGCCAGTCCAACGCGATTGAAATACCGGATCGAATCGAAAGCTTTCATCCGATAAGAATATCAGGCGCCATCGTTTATGTCGATATTTTCAAGCGGATGAAGTTTCTGTGGGATGAATTAGATCCGATCGGACGGCCTGAGATAAACGTAGTCTATGACAGATATAATTGCGGCCGCCTAATAAGCAGCAAAATCTAATTTATGCGAGTATTATATAAGGGTGTAGTTTCTTTTAGAAACTACTGCTCTCCTTGCTCTAAACATATTAGCATTTTAGAAATGAAAACTTTTTTAGGCGCCTTTAGCTCACTTTTCCTGGGTTGGGAATAAGATTGACCCGTCACGCGTCATGCGTCCCAGTTCACTGGGATGATATCATATCTTTCTAACTTTTAAAAAATTAACACAATCCCAATTTTAAGAGAAAGGTTTTGAAAAATGCGTTCATATTCTACAGAAAGTCTCTAACTAGATTTTAAATTTTATTTTAATACATTTAAATCAAGTTAATACTTCCGTACTTACTTACTCCGTAGCACTACAACCCAGGATGAGTTTTGGCTGCCTTGACTATTTGCCTCCATCTAGAACGATCTTGTGCCAGCTCCCTCCATTCCTGCTGGGCCACTTCAAGGATAGCTAGGTCCTTGTTGATGTTATCCCTCCATCTAAGCCTAGGTCTTCTCAGTGGTCTTTTTCCTTGTGGGGCTTCTTCCTCCGTCTTATTAGTCGATCGTTTTGACTTCTCTGTATGTGCCACTGTATTGCCAATCTTAGTCTGCTGGACTTTATTTCCTGAATCATGTCAGGGCTTTAATATATTTGAGCAAGCTCCGCGTTGCTTCTCGTTCTGTAACAGCCGGTTTCAGGGACTATATATCATGCGCAGGATTTTTCTCTCAAGCCTTCTTGGAAGCTCTGTGTTGTGAACTGCCAGGGTCCATGATTCACTGGCGTAGGTCGCTACTGGTCGTATTATTGTTTGGTAAATTACGGTTTTTGCCTTTCTAGTGATACATTTTGACTTTAGCAGGGTTTGCATTGCAAATTTACTTTTGTGATACGCTGTTTAATCTCTTCCTGCATATTATTGTCAGCCGTTATCACTGCGCCCGAAATTATATTCATCCATGGTGATGTTTTGTCTGATTCTGTCTCGTAGGGGGTGCGGGAGACGTGCATGTATTTGGTCTTTCCTTCATTTATTCGGAAACCTATTCCCTGAACTTCTTCTCTCATATTTATAAAGTCTTCCTTCACACTTACTGTGCTTTCTCCTATCACGCCCATATCATCCGCGTAGGCCAAAACAAGCGTAGGGCCACCTGGACCAAAAACCTTTCTTACCGCTTTTTCTAGTGCAAGATTAAATAGCACTAGCGACAAAGCGTCCTTCTGCCTCAGGCCTCTGTTGATAGAGAATGTTTGGCTGTACTCTCCTTCGATTTTAGCGCAGCTCTTTGCCCCCTCTTGGCACGTTCTACACAGTCGATTCCAAGTTCTTCCATAGCTTCCCACAACCTCACCCTAATAACACTGTCATATGCTTGTCCAAAATCTATGAACAGGGTATGTAAGTTTTTGTTAAACTCTCAGCATTTCTCTCGAGTCTGACGGATAGTGAAAAGCTCGTCAGTTGTTGATCTTCCGCCTCGAAAGCCGCATTGGTAGTCTCCGATAATCTCTTCGGTATAGGCGATGAAGGAGAATGCTGGAGAAGATTTTATAGGCGTGATTTAGTAGCACAATACCTCGGTAGGTTTTACAATGCATTTGGTCTCCCTTTTTGTGAAGTGGGATAATTCAGCGGGGATGATTTCTTGATCCCAAATTTGTTGTACCTACTAGGTTATGTATTTGCATGGTTAGATCGTACCCCCCCCCCCCCCCCCCTCCCATTAAGATATTATCTCGGCCTGCCGCCTTGTTATTTTTAAGTTTCTTAATGGCTCTAATTGTCTCTTCAATGGATGCCGTAGTAAACACAGTAATTTCGGGTTCATCAAAGTAGACTTCCAACTGTCTAGTATTTCTACTTTGGAGGCAGTGACTGTGCCATCGTTGCGCTTTAGCATTGTACCACTTCTAGGACGGAATCCCTTTTTGTGCCTTCCCACTTCCTTCCAAGGAGGTTCTACCTTGCATTACCGTTCTGGAAGTAAGCCTGTAGATTAAGTACTTTTCCTGTCTCATATTCTTTCTTCTTTTTCCTGATCAGTTTCGGAAGCTGTGTTCTTAGTTCGTTGAATCTAGTTGTTGTCTGCTCCGATGGACTATGAAGCATTTCAATTCGTGCTTCTGTTCTGACAGCACTAAGATTTTGCTATTCAACATCAAACCAGGGATGTCGCTTGGATTTTGGTTTTGGGCCTAGCACATCTTCGTTTGCTCCCACGATGCTTTTCTTTATGTGCTTCCACCTAGATTCTATATTGTCAGATTCAGTTATTCTGTTGAGGCTCTCTTGGACTGTTTCCTTGTAAGCTAGGCACACTTGTGGGTCTCGTAATTTCGTTGTGTCGTGTTGTGCCTCTAATTTGGCTTTCTTATTTTTGCGTCAAGATACGCGGGTTCTGCTTCGGCCTCTCTGTATCTTCTCACGCCTATATTGTTGCCATATCTCGAGTTTACCAGAACATAGGACATGATCTATCTGGTTTCTAGTAACGTCGTCATTCGAAATCTACGTCTGTTTGTGTATGTGTTTATGTGGAAACATGGTTGACTTTACTCTTAACGCGTTCGACGATGCTACATATATGACCCTTGTTCCGTTGTCGTTCGATATGTCATGGTGGCAACTGGGTGTGTGCTTCTTCTGTTGGTGCATTATCAGGCTGAGGTTGTGCAGCTAGCCTCGCACTCTCATGCAACAAATCCTTTCGTCGACGAGAGCAAATCCAAAGACTTCATTCACCAGTTGCTCTTTAATGGCGAAACCTGCTCCACTCTCGTGCCTTGATTTTCATGGTCACTATAGGAAATGCCATAGTTTCCTATTTTGACGATACCAAGTTAATGCCAATTTTAATATAGATAAATTTGATCTGTCCACGCGACTTGCAATTCAAATACCCTCATAATTATCAGACGGTCAGATATCGCTAGATCGGGAGATCTCGGAGGCCAATACATCCTGCAGATTTAATTATTTCTATTTTAATACTGATATTAGATTTAAAAAGATCTAGAGTCAAATGTGCTTGCTGCTAATCGCTAGCAGAGTGTTAGTGCCTAATAAGCAGCAAAATTTAAGTCATGAGTATTATATAAGTAGTAAAGTAGTTTGCAGTTTCTCTTAGAAACTACTGCTTTCCTTGCTCTAAACGTCTTAGTATTTTAAAAAAGAAAACTTCTCTAGGCGCTCTTAACTCACTTTTCCTGACTAGTGAATAAGATTAAGCCGTCACGCGGCATGCGTCAAGTTCATTGGGATGATCTCAGATCTTTCTAACTTTTTAAAATAAATACAATCTCACTTTTAAGAGAGAAAGGGTGTGAAAAATCCATATTCTACAAGAATTCCCTAAATAAATTTTAAATTTTATTTTATTTTAACACATTTAAACTAAATTAATGCCAGCTTTCATATAAAGAAAACTCATTCGTCACCGCGACTTGCATAAACTTTTTAACTCAAATACCCTCATAGGAGACGGTCAGGTGTGCCTAGATCGGGAGATCTCGGGGGCCAATAGTTTCTGTTGATTCAATTATTTCTATTTTAATACTGATATTAGTTCTAAAAAGACCAAAGGTAATTGTAGTGAGGTAACCCGCCTATTTAAAATTTTATTTCATTAGACCTTATACATTCAGTTTTGGGACACCCCATTTATGTAAACCAAGAAAAACAGAAAAACAAGTCATAAAGTAAAGTCGGGTTTTGCGAGGTTTTTTTTGGAAGAGATCCGAAAGCGTATCGCTCGAGAACGGGGATAGATAGTCAAAAGCCGGCGCCGTGTACGGTTTATTTTGGTGAATTGTTTTGCTTCTATGTTGCAACATCATTACAGGCCTGTAAAATGAAATTTATAATATTCTTATTAACATAATTTGCACAAGTATTTCTTCTATTCTCATGGATAATTCATATTTGATGGCATAAATCATTTTATGCTGTGAACAATACTGCTTTAAATGAAAACCGAAAATGAATTATTTGCTGTCTTTCGTGCTAGGATTTTAATGTTAGAATGACTGAGAGTGTACGCAAGGGCCTTGCTGAATCTACTAACCATTTCCCACCCTGACGGGAGAATATCCTAGTTATAAATGTAAGATCATTCTAGAGATATTGGCCCAAATTGCAACTAAATAGCTGGGTAGCCTCCGTATTCCAGGACCTCAGTACCCGCCAGCGGCGTCTGGCTAACTTACAACAACCTCTTCAGTTTTAAGTGTATGGTTACAAGTGTGGAACTACGAATTGTGGTACTAGAGGCAGTAATTTCATGTATTATTATTATACAGCATAATTCGGTTTAGGAATGTAGATTGAGGGTTTCTCTGCCGCAAACTTTCCCCTCGTGAATTCCAGGCTGAGTCCGGCACGTTTTTCTCTAAGAATTGGGCACGTTTTCTCTAATAAATTAGGTGTATTAAGAATATGTGTTTTAATATACCTTTCCCTCAAATTTCCCTAATTTTGTTATCGTTGGACTTATTTCGAGTAAGTAAAATTGAACAACCTAGGGATTGGTTATCTTTTTAATCTCTTTTGACGGTCATTGGCAAAATAAAGACAAAGCACAACTTTACTTATCTCATTCAACTATGTTGAACAGGCCCGGGTATGTTATACTACAGTAGCAAGTACTAATTTTGGCAAGTGTTAGTCTGAGTAGTTTGAAGTTTCTCTTAGAAACTACTGCTCTCCTTGTTCTAAATTTATTAGTATTTTAGAAATGAAAACTTGTTTAAGGGCGTTCAGCTCACTTTTCCTGGGTAGTGAATAAGATTGTGCCGTCACGCGTCTTGCGTCAGGCTCGGCTATTTAACGTTCATGAAAGTAAAGTCAACTTCTATATTTTCTGGTCGTGTATATTTTTGAAAAAAGGTTTCTTGGATCGTTCTGACGCCGGGGAAAAACTGAGACGACAGCTCGATGGGGAATTTCCAGGAGAAAAACTCTCTAAATGCCTCTCTGCTTCGAAAATGTAGGGAAAATGAACTTTTTGGAAATAACGATGCTTTTTATACAAGGTGAGCTAGTTGAATTTAAATCTTTCGCCATTTCGAGTTTTGGTTTAGGTTAATATTTACTGGAAAACCGAAAAATCTTAAAAAATTGCGTTGACCCGATTGAAATTTCCAAATTGAGGATTTTCATGATTTTCAGTTTGAAAAATCTATTTTAAGGGAACGTACCAATCAACGCATAGCTATTTTCTAGAAGACAATTTCAGATTCGTGAACCTCGTAATCTTTGTTATAGAAAAGTTCTGTAACAATTTTCCGTACGAGATCGGGAAATACGGAAAAAGGAGGATAAACTGAAGCATGCAGAGCCTTTCCAAAGTTTTCAATATTCCGGCAATTTTGCTTTTGATATATTATGGGACATTTTGAAGGAATACGTCTTCCAGTAATTTGACCTGATGACGTTTAGGTTCAAAAGATGCCTGATATCTCATCGAAAACGGTTTGAAGCCGGAAAAATGGGTAAAGATTGGCAAATGTTGACATTTTTTGGTGAATAGAGACAGTTTCTGGTGAATATGATGGCAGATTTCGAGGTGAAATATTACTTCTAGCTTATCGATGCGCATAGTAAGTAGATTTATTCGTCCGAAATCCAATTTAAGGAAAATGGGCCAGGATTGGAGCGAAAAAGCAGCGGTTTCTATCGATTTCGAGGTAAAATTTTCAAAGTTTCACATTGATAAAATGTTCACATTTGTCGTGTCATCTTAATTTTAAACGAATATATAAAGGGCGGCCTATATTCTCATGTTTACATTGTCATTATTTAATTTTATACTTGAACAAATCCGTTCAAGAACAATGTTTGGCACTCCGTGTTAGCTTTTGCTATTAAATATTATTTAATTAGATAGAAAGTGTCATAAAAGCGTTTCTACCTACATAAAACCTATTTCGAAACGTATGATGCACTGCTCTCTGTCGGTTCCGATTTTACCATCTAAGCAAACATATTTTAACTTTAATACCACTTTGAATTTGAATTTTAGAATCCGTCTGTCTAATGCAGAAGAAGTATTACTCGAATATTCATACTCCCTCCTTAATCAATACTGGAAGTTCACATATCGTTGATATACCAACTCCCACATCTCTTTTGCACAAAAATCCATCCTCTATAATAGCAAAAAAATCACCTGAAGATTAAAGAATGTAAAATTAAAAAAAAAAACGAGTTAAGGAATTACTTCTGACTCTATAGAGGAGTATAGCCTAATAGGCTTTAGTTTTTAGCCTTTTAAAGCCTTTTGACTGTACTATTTTTTAAATTTTGCTCCTTTACTTTACATTTGAGAAAATTGATATATTCTTAAACTATTAATAGTACTATATCTATATTATATAAGCTTCCTTATCAAGATTTATATCTTGATTTGATATTCTTCTAAATTTTTCATGGTTTATTTCTACGTTATTAAAGCGGGGTTTTTCATGATATTAAACATATTTTTCAACTTTAATTTTAATGGGATATTTGCTCTAATACAATGTTATTTAAGTTTGATGATGAAACGTAACTAACATGCACTTCTCAGAAGTAGCAGCCTTTCCTTCCTAAAATAAATCGACTAAAATAAATGGATGTATGAGCGGAAAATGTATTTGATACGGGCGATTATGTTTTATATAATTTGTTACAAGGTTTCTGATCTGGTAACAAAAATTTGCTATTGTTACCCTCAACAAGCTGCTTTAAAAATTGTCACTACCGTTACTTAACTTAATAAAATAGTTTTAAAATTTAAAGAAAATAACAAACCGGTTTATTATTGATAAAATTAGACCAAGCATGTACAAAAATCTGAAATAAAAGTATCTAAATTAGAGAAATCATCAGAAAAACAGAAACATTATATTGAATCATTTTGAAGAGAATAAGGCAGTCAGAGCTGTCAACGCAAAAGCACGAAATGCTCCAAGCTGTCTACGTTCGGCTATTCAACGCTCATACGGATCAAAGCGGCATTGGCGTCAGCAAAGCGATTTCATTTACCATAAACCCATTTTTGCATCGTTACTTTTCTCGAAAACGACCGCGAGTGGAAATATGCGATTTTTCAAAATTTCGCTTTGATATACGATTGTTCTCAAAAAATTAAATAATTTTGATGACATCATCTGGACAAGTAACTTTTTACCCTGTTGAATCGGAGAATAGCAATATGACGAGTATTTTTTTAGGCGTGATAAAGGAGTCATTTTGAGTAGATATAGACCACAAAAATTCTAGTGGATTGAAAATATTGAGACTATAGTTCGATGAAGAATTTCCAGAAGAAAAACTCTCTTTTTAGGGAAAACGTATAGGTATCGATATCTAGGTCAAAAAAGTTAAGATTATTATTTTTTTCCTCGAAAAATAATTTCTTTTAAAAAATCAGGTTACTGGACTAAAAATTACTCCAAAAAGTGTATTAAAAGACAGCTTAGAAATGATGATGTCTCTTATACAAGGTGAGCCAGTTGAATTTAAACTTTTCGCTATTTCGAATTTTGACACCACACGTCACCACTTAATATTTTATTGCGGGAAAACAGAAAAATCTGGAATAACCGAACTTTCGCACGTTAAAGAGGGGAGATATGATCAGAACATACCAAAAAATCGCATAGATTCGATTGAAAATGCCGAATTGGTGATATTTTGATTTTCAGTCTGAAAAATCTACTTTAATCTATTTTCAAGAAATCAATCCCAGATTCCTAAAGTTAAATAAAAGAGCTCTAAAAAATTTCAAAATTTTCAAAAGTTCGGCAATTTTACGAGTCTGAACAGATAGCCTTGCCTTTGATGTATTATGGGAAATTTTAAGGATTTGAATGTGGGAAAATTTGGAAATTTCTTGGTGATTAGCGGCAGTTTCTTGTGAATTTTATGGCATATTTCGAGGCAAAATTTCTTTCAACATACCAATGTGTATAGTTTTTTGAAATATCGAAGTTGTGACAAGTAATTTCAAAATATAGAACACAAAAAAAATATTATTATTAATCTCGCCTTGTTGAAGTTGTCACTTCTGTCGTGTGGTCTTAAGGATATATCGTTTTTTATGTAACATGTACACATTACATCAAGCATTACCTAAAACATAAGATAACTAAAAAAATAATAACAAACAAGAAATATAAACCTAAGTGAATTGAAAACAACAACAACACGAAAATAAATGCAAACATAATGACCAAGTCGCAAGCTCAAGCTAATCCTAAACTTTATTTATTATAGACGAAACCTAAAAGCCAATGAAACGATGATTCGCTCTATCGAATGCCTTCCAATAATCCAGATACTCACACTGCAATAACGCAATAGTGAACAAGAGTTTAATTTTTTTAAGCGGATCAATACGGGAAAAAGGATTATTGAAATAAATGTAAAGATCAATTATTAGGATTTGTTTAAAGCAGAATGAAACAAAAATTTATTTTTGCTAGTTGCTTGAAAAATACACCAGCCCAAAAATTTGGAGATGTCGGAAAAACTGTTATTCCAAATTCGCCTGTTGATTATCAAATTTTCTTGAGATCAGTTAACATTTTTTTAAGACAAAGTGAACAAAGTTCTCCATTTTCGCAAAAGTAGCTTTTATTCAAAATTCTCATGTGGATTTTCGAAATCTACGTGAGGTTTCCCATAAACCTACTGACTGAAAAATTTAGGCTTCTGGAAAATTGTAATGCTTATTACGCTCTTTCTGTTCTCCTATAATGGGCGCAAACCTTCACTCCACCTTAAAAGGAACTGGGAGTGAATAATCTCAAATCGAAAGAAAAAAAAATCATTTTGAGAATTTAAAATTAGATATTGAATGAAATAAAGAAGGTCAATGCGTACACTAAAACGAGTTGTCGCCGAGCGTATAAATTAGGCCCTAGCTCAAATGCCAGAGAGTAGGGTGCGGGTTGATCTATTTTTAAGGCGCCACGGGCTTTTAGATTGCACAAGCGAGAATTACCCCAAAGTTGAATTATGGAACTCATTTTAGCTTTAGCTTCACGACAAAATAAATGAATACCAAAAATTCGTTATATATTTCTATCAAGAAAATCGATCAATAAAACAACAAAAATAAGTTAGAAAATTAGATTAATAATGGAAAAATAATTACCCAAAAATTAATCAAAGATAACTAAAGTAAGCGATAAACAAATACAAGGATTGGTTTTATTACCTAATAATGAAATATCACAGCTGGTCAGGAAAAGAAAGATTAAAGTGGAGAAAATTTCAGTAAATCGATTCTTATGATTACAGTGTATTCTTAAACGAGAAAAGATAGGCTTACTCAGTTACTTGAAGAGATAAATTATTCGCTTTATCTTAACAAACGCAAATATTCAATCGTAATTTACGACGAACGCTTTATGCAATAATAATAAAAGAAAATAGCGTCAATATTGTAACATAATTCAAGTAACTCGAATATTCACTCAATCAAAGACTAATTCACGGGGCTGGAATCATGATCCGTTACATATGCCGTATAACTAATTAACTATGGTTATTCAGTTAAGTTTCGTTGCTAATTGCCGCAAAAACGATATGTGAAAAAAAACTAGTTAGACCTGGCGTTATTATAGCCACCAATTAATTACAGACCTTAACATATGGCAATTTACTCCACGATCAAGTTACCGGTAGGACAAAGATAATAAATAATCGGTTCGAGTAAAGAAAATATTAAAGGCAGCAATAAAAAACAATTAAAATAACGCTATCTACTAGGCTGTAACAACACTAGTATAGTTATCTGATCTGCGGTTATCCAACGTAAGCCAGAAATCGTGAAATTTGAGAATAATAATAAAACTAGTTCGACCTACAACGTTATTGCGTCAGTCAATTAAAAATTAAAGACGAGTCGACAGACTTCCTTGACAGACGAAGGACTGCAAGGCTCTATATAGGTAGTACCGCTAGACAGGCGTAGCCAAGGAACACTCTGTCCCTAACGATGCTCGTCGATAGCAATGAACAATCCGACGGTAGCAATAGATCCGACGGTAGAAGTAGGGTCTACTTCTACGTGCGAAGTAGACCCAATGGTAGAAGTAGCCCCAACGGTAGAACACATATTCAAGGTTCCACACGTAACTCTTAATGGACGAGCATTATAACTCGGTACTCAAAATCGACCATCAAGGAAAAAGAGAAATCAGAATTTAAAAAAACAATAATTTACCTGTGTAGGGGTAGCCAGTTGCTTATCGCTAGATGGCGTTCACTTGGGCAAGTGGGCCTCTGTAAGATATTAAAAAGGGAATAAAAAATCCGCCCACGTCCGTCACAAAATGATGACGTTCACAGAAAGACAAAAAAATGCATAAAAACTCAACTCACCTTGCAAAAGCAGTACTCAAATCCCACAAAGGACAGTGTAAGACACCAACACTTAGGAAAAGATAAGGCATAACTAAAAACTGAAACTGTTAGAAATGACCCGGTCGGAAAAATCCCATTAAAGGTAAAAATCAAAATTAGTTCCAACCGGCGTCCAATATAACTGCTTGACTCACAAAGGTCGTAGAGAGAGTGACACCAGTAAACCGACAACTCAAGGAGCAGGCCGACCAGACTCCCCACTTCGGAAAAAAAAAAACTCGCTCCACCAATGGCGGCACGGCTAATCACATGTTCCTCTCAATAATTCATCCAAGGGAATTAAACGATGAAAACCAAGGATTTCGATGTATAGGCATCCACCAAAAAAAAACTTCACAGAGTAGCCAAAAGGGCATTGTCATTAAGCCACTCCAATTAATAGAATTTCCCAACTATTCTGAGACAATTAAATAAATGCGTGCGACGCTCACCCCCATCAACCGATCTCAAAACAGTATGCTACGAAAGCCGGAAACAGGGTCTTTTACCATCGACTTATTTTAACGCGCTAAATTCAATTGGGTCGAAATCGAATTGTTTAGCGACGCGGATTCATTTTAATTTTTCAATCGATAGAACGACGAAGCCAGATTATATACAGGGGTTTTACACTATCAACCATGAGTGCGCTCGGGGCCACATGAAAGGGACAAGTTCTAGGATTATTTACGCATTAATATATGCGAGACAAAACGCCATGATACCCTGCAGTAACCTGTATAAACCGGCATCTCAATCCGGGAAGAACAAATTTTGATATAAATGCGGAGATCAATTAAGATTTTTTTTAAGGCAAAGTGAAACAAATAAGGTATTTTTGCCAGTTGCTGGAAATTGCACAGCCCAAAGAATTGAAAATTCCGAAAAAGCTGTTATTTAAAACTTGCCTGTGGATTTTTTTGCTATTTTTGATATAAGCATGAAATTTTCTTTTTATTTGAACAATTTCAGATTTTTTCGAAATCAGTTAACATTTTTTTTAAGACAAAGGGAACAAAGTTTTCGATTTTAGCAAAAGTGGCTTTTATTAAAAAATTCTCATTATGGATTTTCGAAGTCTAAGTTTCCCATAAACCGACACCGGCCTGGAAAATTGAGGTTTTCGGAAAAATGCGCTATTATTTAAAATTCTCGAATCACTTCTATCGAATGCTTTCCAAAAATCCAGATACCCTGCAGTAACGTGCGTAAATCTGCATCTCTATCTAGAGCAGCGACCAAAAGTTTTAAAAGAAGATGAAATTTTGAAATAAATGCTAAGATCAACTAAAATTGTCAGTTGCTTGAAAATCAGCTCAAAGAGTTGAAGATTCAGAAAAAGCTGTTAGTCAAAATTCAGCCGTGGAGTTTTCTCGATATTTTCGAAATGACCATGAATTTTTTGTTATTTGACCAGTTTCAGATTTTCATGAAATCAGTTAATTTTTTTTTAAGACAAATTAAGAAATTCTTCGATTTTTGCCAAATTAGCTTTTATTCAAAATTCTCATTATGGATTTTCGAAATTTACGTAAAATTTCCCCTCTAGACCTTCCCCGGCCTGGAAAATTGAGGTTTCGGGAAAAATGCCTGTTATTAAAAATTTTTGGTTACACAATGGTAATAGTTATTTACCTACCTAGTGCGGAAAGTGATACTTTTCCGCACGCGACTGCAGAGTGCAGTTTACCGAACGACGCGAAGCGGAGTTCGGTAAGCAGTCGAGTGCTCTTGAAAACTTACTATTGAGTTGTCAAGAACGGGTTCGCCGAAAACTTCAAATTTTTCACTTGAAGACAACATCATGCCCTCAATATTAGACCCAAGGATTTCAGGAACTTCTTTGAAGTGCTTCCTATACTACTCTTCTCTTTCCTATCGGTCACTCTGGCGATTTTCTTCCTAATTTGGAGTGGTAGAGAAACTTTTTCTCGACCGAGGCAGCACCACCCCATGTCACACTGAAAGGATTGGTTATAATCTTTCCAGATGTTTGCAGTCCTGGGGCATGACGCGGTTTTCCTCCGTCTTCCTTACACCTCTTAAAAATACTGATACTGATGATATAATGATGATGGATTCACCCAATACAAAATATTCCGGGGGTAAAATACCCTCCCATTCGGATCTCCGGGTGGGAGGTGTACGGGGTGGATTCACATTGAAGAAAAACAACTTAAGAATTGACTTCAGCAGCATCAGAGGTCTTAATGCCAACATTAATTTTGCTTATCACCATCTCCAGACAGACCTCTCATGTCACCGAGAAGAGAGTTTGGAATCGCCAAATTTTGTTGTTCTTTGGCTCAAGCTGTCATTAAAGGATGTTACTAAATTTATCTGCATCCTTTATCTTTCTCCAAATGAACCCAATTATAAACAACTCCTCTCCTATCTCTCACTAACGTTCGACAAACTTCAAATCACCCACCCAGATGCTGAAATAACATTCGTGGAGGACTTTAATGTTCACAGCATCCCTTGGCCAAAGTTTCTTCCCGAACGGATGATATGGACAGAGAATCTGAGGCTTTTGCAATCACCTGCGGCCTGGCTCAACTTGTGGACAAGCCAACACGGATACCGGACGTTGGAAACTATCAGGCTGGCCTACTGGATTTGTTCCTAATAACATCCCCAAACTCTTATAGGATAAACATTAAATCACCACTGGGTAACTCTGATCACAGGCTTATATCAGCTTTGTTCACTTGTCCAACTCCACCGTCCTCTAAAGCGTTTCCTCGCAAAGTGTGGCATTATAAACATGCAAACTGGGTTGATTTTTTTCTTGTCATTCCCTCGGAAGGACGTCTGTTCTAAATCCAGCGATTCATCTGTAATTGCTGAATCCATTACAACGATTCTCATTGGGATGGAGACTTCAATCCCTTTCTCTAATAAAAGATCCTATCCTGGAAAATCATGGTTCAACGAAAGGTGTACTCAGGCGGTTTCCAAAACGAACCAAACTTATCGCAAATGGCGCAACAACCCTTCGATTGTTTCGCGCCGAGCTTTTCTGGATGCACCAAATAGCTCCAAACTAATTATTGGTCAATCCAAAGCTGATTTTGATCGGAGAGTCCGCGAGAAGCTTTTGAACTGTCCGAACGGCTCAAAATCATTTTGGGGAATTGCAAAGGTCATCGGGAATAACTTTTCATCTTCAAGTTGTCCACCACTATTGCGAGAAGACAATTCCGTTGCAGTGACTGCAAAGGAAAAGGCAGACTTGTTTGCCTCAATGTTTGCACGAAATTCCACCCTTGATGCCCAAGCAAAGACTCCACCAATGGTGCCTAGGATTGCCACAACAATGCCAGAAATTTTTTTGAAGCAAAAAAAGATAAGAGGGATACTTGGTAGTCTTGACTGCTCAAAGGCCGCTGAACTGGATGGAATTACCCTCATTGTTCTCAAACAGTGCGCACGGGAGCTGACACCTATTCTAACCAAACTATATACCTTATGCTATAATAGAGGTATTGTCCCAGCCCTCTGGAAGCGCGCTAGAAGCAACCTGTACCTAAGGAGGGAAAGAAAAATATTGCCAGTAACTAGCGTCCAATATCTTTAACCACAGTAGTGGCCAAGGTAATGGAAAATGTCATTAACACCGAGATCCTAAAATATCTTGAACAGAACAACATAATATCTGATAGGCAATATGGATTTAGAGCGAAGCGCTCAACAGCAGATCTAATGTCCTATGTAACACACATCTGGAATTCAACCCTGATGGAAAAGCACGGAGGGTCCCGAGCCGTTGCTCTTCATCTCCAAAGCCTTCGACCGGGTGTGGCACCAATCACTCCTGGGCAAACTCTCAGCTTATGGTTTTCCACCTGCTCTACATACACTATTGTCTAGTGTTTTGGTTAAAAGGAGTATTCAGGTAGCTATCGATGGTGTCTCGTCCGAGGCATTTGTCATCAATGCTGGTGTTCCGCAGGGTTCGGTTTTGTCTACTAAAGCTTACTGAAAACTCCATTTACAGCTATGCAGACGAGAGCAGTCTTGTATCATCCTTTTCTTCTGACAAACCATTATCATCGGCCACTTTGGAACAACCAAGAAGACAACAGACTGACTCAATCAATCGAGACTTAAACACAATTCTTGTAATGTAATCCAACAACCTTGTATCCTTCAATGCCAAAAAGACACAGACTGCTGTGTTCTCCCGGAGAAAAACTGAGGGAAACTATCTTGACATCATCATGGAGGGGGAAATCCTTTCTCCATCTTCCAATCTTTCGCTTCTTGAAATAACCGCAAGCACTAACTTTTCATGGAATGAGCATATCCGAGGTCTCGCCAAGTGTGCCTCTCAAAAACTGAGTGTACTCTTCCATGCTAAAAAATACTTCAGCTCTCATCAGCTGCTTCCACCCTTTACACCCTATAAAGTGCAAATCAGACCTACTCTAGAGTATTGCTCTCACATTTGGAGTTCTGCTTCCAAACATACTCTAACGCTCTTAGACTCCATTCAGAACCGAGCTGTTAGACTTATTACCAACGAAACACTGACTCGTTCCCTTCACACCTTGAAACATAGGCGGATGGTGTCTGATCTCTCTCTTTTTTACTGATATTATCATGGAGGGTGTTCGACCGAACTGACAACCCTGATTCCCTCCAGTGCAAGCTGTGTTCGTTCCACACGACGAGTTAGAAGCTCTCATCCATATGCTCTTCAACAGTGCACACCCAGATCCAGCCTCTACCAAAATTCTTCGTTCTGGCGTGTGACGAGCATCTGGAACTCCTTACCAACCGAATTGTTTCCTGTTAGCTACAGTCTAAATATCTTTAAGAAAAGAGTCCATCGGTATCTTTGCTCCTCGCCGTTTCCTACTTGCAGTGCCCATTAGGGTATTATAGGCAACGCCTTTGCAAGCGGACTGAAAAAAAAAAACGGGTTAATTAGGGAAGAAGGAATTTTAAAATATTTTTTAAACAGAGGTTTATTTTTGCCAGTTGCTGGAAAATGCACCAGTCCCAAAAATTGAAGATTCCGAAAAAGCTACTATTCAGACTTCGCCTGTGGAAGTTTCTGGATATATTCGAAATGAGCATGAAATTTTTTGTTTATTTGAACAGTTTCAGATTTTCTCTAAGTTAACATTCCTTTTAAGGAAAGTGCTTTTTTCTTCAAAATTAGCTTTTATTCAAAATTCACTTGTAGAATTTCAAAATCTACCTGAAATTTCTTTCCCATTTGAATCTTTTGAGGGTCCGGAAATATGTGCTGTTATTTAAAATTCTCAATTCACTCTATCGAATGCTTTCCGGAAATCCGGATACACTACATCAAACTGGAAGTTTGCTGCAAGAGCAGTGCGCCAAACTCTGAAAATAAGCTCAGATTTGCTTAGGAAATCTACCTGGAACGAAACCATGCGAGAAAACGTCATGCTAACGCTTCTAATACCTTTGCGACATAACCTAATCCAAATAATAGTCCATAACTTGATATTTAAGTTTCAGAGTCTTGTGACATCTTTGATTTCGCGTACAAAAAAAATCACTAAAAAGGAGATGTCTTATAGAGTAGTTTAAGTAAAAAAATGAAAATGCACCACATTTGAAAGTAGCGCCTAGCGACAGCCCAAATGTTAAATTGTTTACGTTGGTGGTTGCACATGGCCCTCCGCTCGCTTCACTCGTTCCGAGGCGCAACCGAACACAACTAACCCAAAGCATGCCCGATATCAAGAAAAAAAAAACATTTGCATTTTTAACATTTGGGCTCCAGTTAGTCGTAACACAACCAGTTAGTCGTAACACGAACCGAAAAAAGCCTAATATTCGGATTTGAAGCGATTTTAAGCTAAAATCACTCAGAAATAGACAATTTATGATGTTACTTACACTTTTCGGGCCATAGATTGCAGGAATCAAGAACAATTTTGGTACTCGACTCTATTTTTCGAAAAATCCATCCCAAAATGGCTGTTTCGGACACGCCTCCAGCTCCTACTATTACATATTCCAAACTTTTCACCTCTTCTTTCAACCAAAATTGCATTTTTGGCCATTAAATACACATCGATAGTCGTCGATATATGTTTTGGACACAAAATCTGCATTTAACATGATTTTTCGGCTCTTTATTTTAACTTTTTCTAAAGGAATCGTATTACGTAACCGCATCTGGAAATGGCATTGGCGACTGTCAAAAACAAAAAAATCAGGAATATTTTGATTGAAGAACTACCGTTGGTAACGCGTTATTTCCAAAGCCTACTAGTTAGATTTTAAAGTATATATATTATTATGCGTTCAAAGTTAATTTAATGAAATTTATATATCAATAATCCATGCATATTTCCCCGGTCATAAATTCTTTATTTCATTACAAAACTATTTTTTAGAGTTGGTCACTTATTATCAATGTTTTAATATTATTTATGTATGGCGTATTCGTATTATACATTTTCAATTCAAATTGAAGGGTAGGCGTTGAAATTCGTCACAGTGCAGGTCTCCCAACAAAAAAACCTAAAATTTGCAATCCTATTGCTTTTGACAGCCAGGACGATGCCAGGTGCGGATTCAGGATTTGACCCAAATAACCTGGTGTTTACTAAAAAAGTTAAATGGAGTATTTATTTATTTATAATGTATTAAATTAATCTAGCCTAAAGCGGAGACTATTATTTGAACAGTTTCATATTTTCTCTAGATCAGTTAACATATGTTTAAGGCAAAGTGAAAAGTTTTCGGTTTTTGTTAAATTGGTTTTTATTCAAAATTCTCATGTGAATTTTCAAAATCTACGTTATACTTTATATTTCAATCCTTTCAGAATATTTTGAAATAACTTCATATAGAAAGGAGGCAGCCTATAGAGCAGTTTAAGCTAAAAAAAATATATATAAAAATTGAGGATGCACCATATTTGAACCGAAAAAACAGCCTAGGATTTGGATTTGACGCGATTTTAAGCTAAAATGTTTCAGAAATAGACAATTTTTGATATAACTTACGCTTTTCGGGTCATAGATTTTAAAAAATGGCGCCGACACGAGAACGTGTGAAAAGTGATAGCAATCAAAAAATACGTTTTAATTGGTGTAAAACAAAGTTTTCTAGTAGTGTTGTGTGTATAATATGTGGAAATGTGTTCCATAATTCATGTGCAGTACGATATTGGGATGAAAAAGTCAAATTTATTGATAGTGCCCGCATTACTTGCTGCCAGAGTGATAGTGAGGTTATGAGCGGAACCGATCCAAAAACGATTGAAATAGCTTATTTAAAGAAACTACTCATAGAAGCGGAAAATAAGAATCAACTTCTCAAAGAAAATGCGAACCTGTGGAGGGAAAAATACGAGTATTTGATAATGGGAAGGGAAAATGTTAATCATGCCCCCTTTTCCCCACCTGCACTGGTCAATCCATCCTTTTCTAATTCTAATAACCACAAGAACAATAAGAAAAAAGCGTCAACAGGAGCTGAGGAAAGTCCGGTAGATGGCTGTCAACGGGAACCCAATGATAAATTGAACACCGAAATCGTAGGTTTTGAAAACCCGACTGCGAGTGGTTCAAATGGCTCAGACCTGTCGAACGCGAATAGTTCAGGCCTACCAATCGCTCGTAGCTCCAACGAAACGGCTTGTGACCGCCGCGAAAATGAAGTTTCTGTTGACAGTGTCATTAAACCAAACAAAAACAAACAGAAAATATCAACAATTCCATCTTCATATGACTATGAACAATAATAACAGGAGGGGATTTAAATATAATCCACGGACACGGACAGACTCGGGACATCCTGACGAAAAACCGCCATCACAGAGTGAAACTAAAAGGACGATAAATAAAACAAATAGACCAGCACCAATCAGAGGGACAAGTGAAGAGATAGTCTTGAAGACTGTCCCAGAGATGGCTTTTCTGTTTCTCTCAGGATTTGCCCCAGACGTGAAGGAGAAAGAAATACTCGACTTCCTCCGAAATAATAATTTGGATCAACACTGTCGTTGCGAAAAGATTAAAACAAAGAAGAACAAATACCGAGATCATTTAAACTATCCATTTTTCGTAGTGAAAGAGAAAAATACCTTTGTTCATCTTGATGAATGAATGATAAATGGCAACAAAATGAACACAAAAAAATATATTGAACACTCTGTTGAACAGAGACTCAGGGTTCTTCACGTCAATGTCAGATCTCTTAGACATAAAATCAATGAAATGGAAGCTTTTCTCTTTGATAAAAATGTTGATATCTTGTGTGTCTCAGAGCACTGGTTGAATGAAGGGGAAGTGGATTCTGTGTGTCTTACGGGCTTTAAAGTGGCAGCCTACTCAACCAGAAAACAACACACTGGTGGAGGTACTATGATTTCCGTCAGAGAGCGTTTAGCGACAGGCGCAGCAATTGTGAATTCTTCTATTAATGTTGACAAATGTATCGAGTATTGTTCTGTATTTGTACCCATATATAGTATTTATGTTTAGCCTTTTATTGCCGCTCACCCTCCGGGGGCCTTAACACCTTCTTATTAGCAGTAGAAGATATATTGTCAGGATTTAGGTCTAACGCAAACCTAATAATTGCAGGGGATTTTACCATAAAATTTAACACAGCTCAATATGAAACAATTAGGTTGTGTGACACCATGGTGAGCTTTGGTCTTGAACAGACAATGTTCCAATCAACACGATTAGAGTCGTGTCTTGATAATGTCTTCTTGAGCCCAGATATGGATCTCTTTTCTGCAAGTGTGGTTGAAATGAATGTGTCGGACCATAGGGGTCAGTTGGTAGAGTGTAGAACCTTAGCACTTGGGTTCAATTCTATCCAATTACCAAAAATATGCAGACCCATAACACAAAGGGGACTCTTTGTTTTTTTTAACCTAATAAATAATATCAGTTGGGATTTTATTGCAAATGACAGCGATGATGACGGATTTAAGCTTTTCATGGGGTTTATTGGGAATGCTTTTCTTGAGGCTTTCCCGGAGGAGTCGTACACTGTTAGGAATGATGGTTCGGGTGGGATCAGTTGGTTTGGTGACAATCTTAAAGATATGAGGGAGCACCTCAGTTTTCTGGGAGAGTTGCGGGACCAATATGGTTTTGCTAAAATTGCACAGGAGTACAAAGCCTATAAAGAACTTTACAAAGAGGCCATTAAAAAGTCAAAAATAAATACAAATGACAATTTAATCCGCTCGTCAATAAATCCACAAAAAAACCATGTGGAAAATAATAAATAATCGAAGAGGCAAAAATCAGGAGTCTTCCAAAACTAATATCACTCCCAATGATTTCAATGTCTATCTCTCCAGCATAGCTGGTGAAATTGCACGAAATATTCCCCATTCGGGTCATGACCCGCTTGATTACCTCAAAGATTTTGCAATGCCTGCCAATTCTTTCTATTTTGGTGAGGTAACGTTCAATGAAATAAGGGATATTATTAATAATCTAAAGAACAAGGAGAGTCGTGACATATATGGTTTAAATATAAAAGAAATTAAATCAATAAAAGAAATTATAATAATACCTTTAACAAAATTGATCAACCAATGTTCAAAGCAAAATGTATTTCCGGATGTGCTCAAAGCGGCTATTGTTACACCAATATTCAAAAAAGGGGATTCCTCACTACCAGAGAGTTATAGGCCAATATCCCTTCTACCAATCATCTCTAAAATTGTCGAAAAATACATGGCTGTTAGAATAGTACATTTTTTTGAATCGAATTCTCTCTTTTCTCGGTATCAATTTGGTTTTAGGAAACATAAGAATACAGTTCTGGGAATTATAAATCTTGTCTCAGATATCTCAGCTCTGCGTCGACCATGATATCCTTTTGAAAAACTCAGCTGCTACAACTTTAGCACTGACAGCATAAGACTCATCAAGTCTTACCTTCGATGCCGGTACCAGACGGTCCGTTTGGCTGGTGTGGCATCGGCAAAGAGTGAGATCAACATAGGGGTGCCTCAGGGATCTATTCTGGGTCCCATTCTCTTTTTGGTATACATAAATGACCTTCCCTATGGTGAAACTGTGGCAGTTTATACTCTTTTTGCCGATGACACAACAGTCTTATACTCGGCTGGTACATTATGGTAATCACTTGCTGGATCCATGGGGGCGCACGAGAGAGCCAATCGATGGTTCTGCTCAAACAGGCTTTTGCTCAATGCAGATAAGACGAGCCGAGTCGTGTTCACCATGAGAGAGCTTTCAGGGTTTGAGAATCCCGCGAAGGTACGTTTCTTGGGAGTAGTCCTTGACCCCAAGCTGCAATGGGGGAATCATATTGACGTCCTTTCGGGAAAACTCACTAAAGGCCTGTATGTGCTTCGCAGCTTAAGCCAATGTGTCTCAGCTGATGTATTACGAACATCTTATTTTGCCATTTTTCACTCATCCCATCTTTCGTATGCGATACTTGCGTGGGGGCATTCGGCTGGGGTATTAAGGGTATTTGGGCTGCAGATGAGAGCTATGCGGATTGTGGAATGGGATACAGGGATGATTGTAGGGAAGCATATGTGTGTTTGCGGGTGTTGACTGTGCTTTGTATATATATTGGAGTGCCTACTGTATGTTAAGCAGAATTTGGATTTCTATCGGGTTCATGAGGACATACATTCCTATAGAACTCGTGCCAGACATAATTTGGTGCCAGTATGTTGGCGCTTAAGAAGGTGTCAAGACGGTCCAGGATACTGGGCAATTAAGTTTTTTAATATTTTACCTGATAGTGTTAAGTCTCTTAGTTTTAAGCGTTTTAAATCGAGGGTGAAGGAGTATTTGTTACAAAGGGCTTTTTACTCTATTGACGAATATTTTGGATCCAATTTTAACTTGGCTTATGACCCTTGAACGTTTTAATCTTGTATTCACATTTGCGAATATTTTTTTTATTAATAACTATGTAAAATTTGTTTGTAACTCTGAAAAGTATTGTCTTTTTTATAATTGAACTTTGTGTAGTGGATAATCCTAATTTTTATCATTTTTTCTTCCTCACATGTGTAAGCTATTGTATTAACATGCAATAAAGTATTGAGTATTGAGATTGCAGGAATCAAGAACAAATTTAGTAATCGAAAAAATCTATCTCAAAATGGCTGCTTAGGGAACGCCTGCTATTCCATATTCCAACTTTTCAACCAAAAAATGCTTTTTTGGCCATTTAATGCACATCAATAGTCGTCGATACATGTTTTGCACCACAAAATCTGTATTTTACATTATTTTTTGGCTCTTTATTTTAGCGTCTTCTGAAAGGATCGTACTACGTAAACCGTGGCCTACGGGAAACTTTCCCCTAGGCCACTTCTAAGGTACCACCAAAAAAAATGCGCAAATATACGCATATTTTGTGCATGAAGTCTCGTTTTAAACGTGTAATAATGTGCGCCTTGTCCCCAAAAGACGTTTCGTAGAAATCGATGGAGGAAGAATTGGTATGGACATCCCTAGCACCGAAACGTCTCAAAAATGACGTAATGAATGATTTTAGGCCGTCAAAAATGTTCTTCATTTTAATAAAGCGAAAAATGGCTAGTGCACTGTATTATGTAAAAATTTAACGGGAATTTTTTATTCTCAAAATTCTCACCCAAGATGGGCATTATCGCTGAATTGCTCCGAGGACTGTGACGTACCTATTTACTTACGTGTACCTATAAGGGATTAACATTTAAAAATGTTATAAACATTAATAGGTATTTCATTTGGGTATGTCAAGGCAAAAATGTCCAAAAATGCCCATCTACTGAATTTTGATCTCTCTCAAAAGTCTTATAAAATCCTAAAATGCTCGTCTGACCAAATTATAACTTACATTATTTACGTACTTATTAGAAATGTGGTGAATTCCTTATCAAATTTCCAATACAAAAACATGTTGTTTTATGGGAATTATGACTCAGATTATGTAAATAAGTTTCTATAAGCACTAGGGCTAGGGCGGTACACTTTTATTATGATGTTTTCTAAGATTCTTTGGCACAGAGGTCCTAATTACCTAGGTACCTGGCTGGCCTGGTTAAATTTGAAATTTTTTAGAGGCAGAAGGTTCAAATGTCCAAAAATTATAATCTGACTAAGAAATTATTGTATGAATTACCAATCGAATTAAAGTTAGCTACATAAACATATGGTTATAATCGAATAATAGCAAAAATCCTTAAAATATACGTCGTATGTCGTATAAATTAATTTCAAGAAAGTGTCTGTGCTAAATGTAAAATAGATTAAAATTCAACTATCGGCGACCTTCGGTTCTATAACTCAAATAAGTTAGAATAAGGCAATCGCTAAAAGAAAATGTATTATTCAGGACTGGTGATTACGTAAACGTAACGCGCCTTTGACGCCATGACAGAAAACGTGTACACGTTGAACTGTTTTAAAAAAGAAAATTCCCATTCCCGTGGCACTAGCCCGGCTATACCTATTTATAATAAAAAATAAAACGATGAAAACGGGACCGTTTGCGGTCTATGCAACGTTAAAAATCCGAAGAATTCAGTCGAAAAACGGCAGCAAAAGTGAATATAGCTTTGCGATCTCATAAAACAAAGTAATAAAGAGATAGACCTTGAACCTAAACATATTATATGCCTGGAAAATTAATTAATAAACACGTTTATTTGCCAAGTTAAAGCGATTTATTCATCCTCCTAGCGGCAAATTCGGAAACTAAAAAAATTCCTGGCTAAAGAACCATACCACGTCCCTATCTAACTTGACGAGTTGAAAATATATCTAAATGTTGAGTCACCGCGTGATAGTATAATTACGCTTCGATTCTTTCTCAGATTTTGCCGTAAATCGTTCGAAATTTTTAAACATTTTTACAGATTCGGTTAGCCCGTGAAATTGTCTAACTAAATCCGTGCGAAAATTCGAGGAAATCGGCTTTTTCTAGCTATAATATCATTATTTTTAATAGCTGGTTCTGTAGTTTCTGTAGCAAACATCTGTCTCGTAAATCGGTCGGCGGAGGTCGGGCGTCTTCGGCATCGCTGATGGAGTACGTGCTTTCGTCGTAACAGAAAAGCAGGCATATCAGATAGGTGGCGTTGTGTCAATCCATTCAGGGTAAGTAATAAACCCTACTTTTTCTTGTTATTTTTAACCCCTAAATCAAAATTTTGGCTAGTATTTTGGTAAAATACGTTCAGTTTGACCTTTATATAAACCGAATAGTGAGAGAAATCCGTGTTTTAATGCCGTTATATCGGTGAAAAGTGTGTTTTTAGAACGAGTTGACGGAGGAAATTTGCTAACAGGTCATTAACATTGTTTATGGTTTTTCGTATTTTACCAAAGTAGCCCTCTAGTATGTTGCTTTGACATAAATTAGCCTTAGGTGTCTTAAGAAGCTTCCCGTTTTCGTTCATAAATCGTGAAAAAAGGCCTCGAAAAAGCCTTTAAAACGAGTCTAAAAATACTCTTCATAGGCCAGATAGAATAGAAACGCCGTCAATTTTTTGGTTAGTCGGATGGCTAGGCTAGTGAATTAGACATTTTAGATTATTCGGTACTGCGCTGCTCGTGGCGGCTACGATAGAGACTTCACCGGAGCGCTAGGCGGAGGTGCGGGTGCCCCTTTTTAGAGTGCGAGAGGGGGCTTATCGAGAATCCTGTTGCGCTTTAGTTCCAGAGCGTAAATTGTAAATAGGGGGCGCTGACATTGTCGACAAGGGAAATGACGATTCGTTGGCTCCGTTGTTTTAATAATTGG